>QOCX01000123.1:430300-446110 GCA_005959815.1 Sarcophaga bullata
AATAATGCATTTGCCTTTACTTAGTCTCTTTTATTTTGTTTAAGATTTTATTTTCTTTCGTTTTTATATTTTGCTTCTAAACTGAGAAAAAAAAGGGCACAACCTGAGATATTCTTTATTTAACCTTTTTGAACTTATGAAAGAATTTCAAAAGGAACTCTAGCACATACACACATACACACACATACACACATACACATTTAAACACTTGAAACTTTCTATGTTCAAGCGTAGATAATATAAATACTTTATAAGCGTTTGTATGGCTGAGAATGAGTGTGTGTTATTATGTGTGTCCGTGTGTGTGTATGTATTAAACTTTTTCATATTAAGAGTATAAGTTTCTTGTTTCTTTGCTTACTTTACATAGCCAACAACAATGCAAGTGTAGGAAAAATAAACTCTTTTTTTTTTTTAAATTTTTATATGCATTCGTTGTTGTTATATTGTTGTTGTTGTTGTTTTGGGTGTTCAAACATTTATAAGCCCAAAACACTCATACTTCTAAAGTGGAGTTTGGACATGGTTTCTTCAGAAGTGTTTTTCTCCTTAACAATACTTTCTTTCCGTCATTCGTTGTATCCAACGTTTTTATGCAGGGATATGGGTGTTGCGTTTGTTTGTAAGTGTATTTAGTGGCACCTAGAAACTTTAAAAACGTCTATGTTGCAAGGAAATTGAAAAAAATGAATATAAATCGTCTACCAGTAGCAGATTTTCTTTTCTACTCTGTTCTTTTTGTTTTCTTTCTTGTTCTTCCTTTCTTTGTATTTCTTGTAGTTTATCATTGTTACAACTCAATAGGCCAAAAGAACATTTGCCAACAAGATTATAACCATGTAATAAAGTCAAAAGTTGAATGATGTACAAGTCTAATGAAATAATATGAGACGAAAAACGAAAGAAGAGAATGAAAAATCTAAAGACTATGTATTCTAAAGAAATTATAAAATGTATTCAAAAATATTGTCATTGTGTAAGTGCCGTTTTGGCTTTTTTTCTCTTTCCTTGCCTAGAAGAATTCCTGTGTAAGTTTATTAAGGCATGACTATAGAAGATGGATTAAATAGAAAAGTTTATTAAGAAATTGGCAATAAAGTATGAAAATTAATAATTGATTGTATTACTGCTATTATAAAGAGTAAAACTACTTAAAGGATGACAAGATGTAACATTACACTGAAATGATTATTATTGGAAAATTATGGATGCAATGCCAAGTACGGCTATGGTACGCGTAAACACTAGATTAATTTCATCTACTTTAAATAAAAAGTTTCCATTATATTTATTGAACTGTAAGGCTAAAACAAAATGGATTATAAAAGATAAAATATTAAAAACTAAATTGCATTTTATTGTATTACCATTGGAAGTAATAAGAAGTGAACATTGTAAACTTTTTGCATTATTAATAATTTTCTAATAAAATGCACAAAGAACTTTTGTCGGTTTGTACAAAGTTCAATAAGTGTATACTTAGATTTCCTGGATCAGACGATCTTATGATAAATAATCGATTCGATGGTATAACTAGATTATGCCCAAGTAATTTGCATTTGTTACAGAACAATTCACCAACGTCTTTACCTACAAGGTATCAGTATCAATGCAAAGCTTAATGGAGATAAAGAACTGGTTGAATGTCGATATTCACTCTCGTTTATACAGATAAAATATTTCTCTACAGAGAACCATCACAGCACTATAATAAATCCTGTTATAGGATTAATTTTTATTTTAAATAGTTCGGTTAGTGGCGACAGAATATGAAAAGTGCAGAACCTTCGCTTCTTTACAACAAGAGTCGGGTACTGACATATGTATGAGTCTCCTTTTCAGATTCATAGGTCTTGCAGAGGTCATTTAAGGGATTGTCTATTGATATTCCTCCAAATAGGCCTGTGACCAGTGAGAACTGCACCAGAGCAATGTATGGGAAATTGATTTAAAGATAGAATGTAACCATTTTTCTTCCTATACGTAGTCTAGAAAAAATCTAACAAAATCGTACGTATCGTTCTGCTACCAGCTAAGTTAAGCCTTCCTATGAATATCGATCGGAGATATTACCGAGTTTAGCTAAGGGAACTGAAATAGCTATAGGACAATGTGAGCTCTGTATCAGTCCTAGCTCCTCCAGTTCATCAGTAATGTAGTTTTCTACAATATCTAATTACCAAGCAGACATTGCGCCCCTTTCAATATGGTCACAATAGATAGATCGATTATGATGGAGAAAGTATACACTGCACCCATACAATGCTTTGCATGAGTAACATTTACTGTCCAACTGCTGTCTTAAAAAGAAGGTAAACCTTAGCTTTGATTTCATATTAAAGCAAATGTGAGGAATTGTTTAATAATTTTTTACAGATTGAGTATTTGCTTAATACTTTTTAATTAAAAATACAAAAATTTATCTTCCTTTCAATTAATTACATCTTCAATATTAAAAGCAATTTATTATAATTTTTTAATTAAAAAAGGAAAAAAAAAAGAATTCAATATGCAAATTAATGTAAAACAATGTCTGTCTGATTTATAGAAAATATAAATGTTATTTTGTTCTTTTACAACAACTACCATTCCTAAAAGACTGGCTGTAATTAAAGTTTTTCACCCTGCATAGATTTCACTTTTTATATTAAAATTCTTGGCAGTTCTGACACTGTAAAAAAAAACCTTCTCACACATGTTTAATATTTGCACTTGCATTTTCTCTTTTGACATCTCTCTCCTTGCACGTATTTGAACAATTTTTCAATGCATCTTGAATTGATTTATTGCATAAATTTAATAAAATTTTATTTGTTTTATTGTTACTCTTTCTACTGATTTTTTTATTATGGCATTTTAATTAGTACTTTAAAGTCAAATAAAAAAAGTAACGAAGAAAACTACAGTCACTATCATAATATGATTGTGCATCATAAATAAAAATGTTTAAGAAAATTCTATCAATAAAATAATATTTTAAGTTTTTTTTTCTGTGCTTTATTGTACTACTTCTTTAACAGTGTTTGTTTGTTTATTTGTTTGTATTTGTGTTTGAGTGTGAGTTAGATGTGTGTGTGTGTGTGTGTAGGTGTTTATTTAATACATTGCAATGCAATATCATGGTGACTTGGCAAAAGATATGAAAATGCAAATTTTGTTGATATTGAAATTCAACACTCACTATCCCGAAAAAAACAAAAAATGATAAATAAAGAAACCAACATCATCTCCCTCTATTTTTACTTAAACACAAACGCAACCGTAGATACATACATACATATACAGTTACGTATATACATACACGAGCATAAGGAAAGTGTATAGTTTTAAAAAAAGTATTGACAAAAAAAAAAACGAAAAAAATTGAAAACAATTTCTATCTCTCTCTTACTCACACAGGCACACACACATATTTTCACAAAAGTATAATAGAAGAAAATCTTAAGAATTTATTGAATGTTTTTGACTTATTTCTGCAAGAGAATACGAAGAAAAAAAAACAAGAGAAAAAATTTAAATTAAATGAGAAATAAATAGTTTTTCAATATAGTAGTTGTGTGTTCGTGTTTGCTTTTAGCATTTTCCATCGATTCAATAAAAAATAAAAAACTTTTCATTCTCAATTTTCTTAGTCTTATTTTAGTTTTTGTTGTTTCTATTAAGAATTTTACTTTAAAATCATTTTCCAAAAAATATCAATATTTTTCAGTTTTAAATTAAATTGTTTTCAGTTTGTTTTTATTGATTTTCTTTATTCAGCTGTTCAGCGGCATTGGTTGCAGAATTTTAATTCAATTTTTATTTCTCTTACCATTAAAAGGGACTTTGATGCCTTTTTCCATTGAGAGCGAAATATGAGGAGAATAATAACAATAATAAACAAACAACAACAACAACAACAACAACAATTGTTATCGTTATAGATTTTCAAACTGTCATTTAATTTTATAGTTTTAAACATTTAAATAACAGACCTTTATAGTTGACGGTATTTGTTTATAAGCATATATGTGTGTGTGTCTGTATTGATATGGATATTATTGTTTAAACATTTGTGTGTGTGTATGTATTGCAAGAATATGTTTGAGAATGCAGTCTAATAACACGACCACAATGACAATGATGACATTGATGGCAACCAATACAAAATACCACAACATGACTGGTGACGAAAATGCCATAATATATGGGAGTTTCCATAACGAACGTTAATTTCGTAATTCTTATTAGTAAAGGATATTTTTAGAAAAAAATAAAAACAAAATTTTTATAAACAATTTTTGTACTAGAAATGCAATGGTGCAATATAAATTTGTTCAAATTATGATTTATTTCTAGCAACATGTTGATTGCTTTCCAAATGAATTCAATTCAGGATTAATTATTGATTAAGATCGAACAAATTGCTGTCCAAACTTACAAACTATTGCTTCCGTTGTAACAGATTTTGAAATATTTGACCGAACGTCATCATAATGGAATTCATTTTTGACGCCAGGATTTTTCGTCTAGCATAAACGTATCACTTGTGTTTGGTATATATCTTCTGTAGCCAACTTTTGGTTCCAACGTACATAGAAGATAATTGGAGAGTTTTGGAAATTCAACTTCGTCTTTGATTTAGAGGTTTGGCCGATCTTGGAATGGAAACTTTTTTTATCGTCAATAATAATTCAGTCCAATAACTACTTCTTATAATGCCATTCCATCAGCATTTGGAACCTGTCAACATTTGTCGGTTGGAAATAGAGTTGGTTTTAATTTCCTTTTTTTAATATGACTCTTAATGGTTTTATTTCCATGGAGTAATATCCACTATTTTTTGTAACATTCAAATACCATTTCGGGTATGTAAAACTCATTGGGCATCTAACTTTCTTTATTTCTGAAGCAATCCTGATGGTTGTATGACTGACAAGAGTTTCACGAAAAAACCTTTGCAAATTGTACTTTGTGGGCAAAATATTTACGCTTTCGAAGCAAATAAAACTAAGTGAATATAAATGATAGATGTTTACTTTCTGAAATACTACATATGTCAGTTATTATTAAACGTGAATCCCTATTATTTAAATATTCGTTCTCATAAGTTTTATAAAAACGAAGACATGTTCATGAAACGTAATTGTAATTTTATGTTTATCGTTTATTTAACTTTTTATTTGAATTATATGCTTGCAAAAGATATGGAAATACTCATATTGTGCACAACATTTAAATGTTAAAGCAATAGTCCAAAGAACGTAAAAATGTTGCCCTTGTTGTTGCTATTGTTTCATTTACTTCCGTAGTCATCAACATCAACATCATCGGCAGCGTCATCATTGTAATCATCACCATCATCAGGGAGTTCAATAATAATTTTAAAAACTCTTTCATTCTAACAACGGCAACAGCAACAGCAACAGCAACAGCAAAAACTAACAAAAAAAAAAAAGCTAACGGTAATAGCAGCAAACAATGTAGCATGCCAAACGTGAGGTTTAGACATGATTTTGAATGTTACTCAATGTACTTTCATATGTATAAATGCATGTGTGTGTGTGTGTGTGTGTTGTATATGAATATTACTCGCCATGAGGTGGTTTTCTCGCGTTCAAAATATTTGTTGTGTTATTAAAATTGTGTGCAAGGGTAGAGAGTAGCCTTGTTTTCTTTTTTTTTGTATAAATGTTTGCTGTTCTTATTGCTTTGTCTCTCTTTTTTCTGTAGCCAGCCGTTATCATGTTCAACGATTTGTAAAATATGCAAATTGTTAACGGGCGGGATCACCCACTTGAGTTGATGGAGGCTTCTAGGCAGTCAGGCAAATAAACGAAAAGTGAGAAGCAAATCAAACACTTTAACGGTCTTTTAGAAAGGTTACAAGTGCTGGTCTATTTAAAAATCTTAAAATAAATTTGAAACTCTATTTACAGTCCAACCAACTGCCATAAGAAGAAGAAACAACACGAACAAGCGCAACTCGTAAGTGTGACACTGTTTATATCGGCGGTCAAGAGGGTTGAATTTGTGTTTAAGCCTTTAATAAATTTTCATTGATAAGCATGTGCTTCGTTTTATACATTTCCCTTCATTTTTACTTAAAGGTTTTGTTCCGTTTTTTTTTCATTTTTTTTGTGTATTTCAGGATCTCATGTTATTGCTGTTGTTGCTATTGCCATTGTTATTGATGCTGCTTTTGCCTTGGCTTTGCTAATGTAACCTCTAACCATCGATTCGGTTGTTTTGTGTTTGGTTGTTGGCAGTTTTTCCTTTTTTGTTTTAGTTATCCTTGTTGTTAATGTTGTTGTTGTTGTTGTTGTTGTGGTTGTCATTATAGTTGCTCTTTGTTTTTGTACTAAATTTGGTGGCTATAGCTGCTGATTGCTTTGGCTTACATTCAATCAATGTTCATTCGATCTGTTTTCAATAAAGTTCACATTTTCGTATCGTGGTTTTTCACTGACTGTGTTGCCCTGCCTGCTTGCAGGCAGACCAGCTGCATGCTAGCTGCTTGCACTATCGTGTAGCTATGAAATGTGGTATGGCTGCAAGGGAGAGAGGGAGAAAGTGAGTGCAATTGATTTTACTAGAGTGCAGGTTTATATAGGCATAACTTTTGTTACCCCGGTTTTTGTTGTGCCCATTCTGTTGCCTGGGTTGATGACAATTATTACAACGTTGATGTTGACGATGTTTTTGTGGATATACAATGTCACCACTTTCTCTAACTCCCTCGTTCACCATTTAAAAGCTTCAGCCTAATTAAAATGTCAGTTTTTTTTTTGAGTACATTTCTATTCATTTCGCGAGTATACCTTCAATATGTGCGTATATGGATGGTGTGGTGCTGTAAGGCGTGCACATACAGATGATCCTTTTATTCTTATCTTTTTTGTTAGATTGTGTCCTTTTTTATTTTTTATTGTCTGCTGGTTGTTCACTATTACTGCTCGTAATGGATTTTGTCTGTTTGTAGTTAAAATTTCTATAACAGTTCATCTCTTTGTTTGTTATTTTGATTTCTAGGACTTATTGTGTGTGGCTTTACATCTGATAGAGCAATTTTTGTATGTCTAGTGATGTATAGTTGGTTGGTTCATTGCCTAGTAGATTGGTTGTATATCCTACTATTTAAGGTGAAAGTTTTAACTTTTTCGCTTGGCTTAGAATCAGAAACAATTTAAAATTTCTTTTTAGATAAAGAGTATTGTGTAAAGAGTATAACGTAATAAAATTTAAATTTTAAAACGAATACTTTAATTTTGAAATTTCACATTTAAAATTAAAAGCAAATCAGATCCTTTTTGATATTGTAAATAAACGAATGTTTAAGACTTAAATTTAATATATTTTTGATTTTATTTCCTGTATTTCATTGTTGTGCACTTCATTTTTATACACTTCAAGTACCTTTAGAGTCATTAACAGGACCATTTTGTATTTTAACACAACAGATTGTGTGGTTTGATGAGTTCAAGACAACATCGCTATGAAATCCTTTGCACACAGTCAGCTGAAATATATTGTTGTTTTATTATTTGAATTTAAAATTATATTTTAAACGAATACACTGTGTACCGGTCATAAACCTTTACACAGCCATTAAAAAAAAAACATCAGAAAAAAACATGAATTGAAGGTAATATCCGTCAATGTAACAAACAATCAACCAACCAACCAACCAACCAAACAGTCAGTCAAACAGACATTCCATACATATATGCAACAAAAAAAAGTGAAAGAAAAAAAAAAACAAACAGAATTCCAACAGCTCAATGCCGCTAGTGAATGAAAGTAAAACGTATAAAATCCCATCAGTCAATCAGATAGCAATACGGCATTATAGACATTTTACCACTGACAGAGCGACCAACTGATTGTTGGTTGGTTGCCTTACCGTCCGTCAGTCAGCTAATCGACTAGACTGACTGGCAATAAAGGAAGAAAAAGATTTTAAGTGCGAATTCGTGAATGATGTTTGAATTGAAAATTCACATTCTAAATTTTATACATATTTGTTTGTCGTTGTTGTTGTTGTTGTTGTTGTTGTTGTTGTGCTCTTTATTTTATTTTATTTTATAATAAATGTGCAACAATATTGTGTTTCATTGCCTTTATTGATTGTTATTTGAATATTTGAATATTTTTATAAGTCTATTAAAATTCATGTTCATTGTAAATTTAAATGTAAATGTATAGGTATTAACTTGCATACCGAATATTTGCGAAAACATGAGCAAAACTTTATCTGTATCAAGAAGAATTTAAAAGAATTTATACTTTATCTGAATAAAATTTATTCGTTTAATATTTTTAATATTAATTTTAATATTGACTTACTTACTTGCTTACGTTAGAAGCATTTAATCAAGATTACAACCGAACTTCTCACACCACTTATAAAAATAATTATTTCATTCTTTTCAATGTCTGCAAACACCAATTTTGTTATTATTTTTGTCTGATTTATTTATAAGATGAGTTGGTAATTGAGGGCTTTTAATTTTATTACTAAAAATCGAAAATTTCCCAAATGCCACTCACTCATTTATTCATACATAAAATGCTCACGCTGGTGTCCATCTGTGATGAGTAAGTCGATAGTCCGTTTGTTCGCATTTGCGAAATAGAAATTATAATATTACAGTTGCATTTACTGTGCAGATATAATTGTCAGACATCAATAAAATCTATTTGAATTCTATGATATTTTTGAAAACAATTTTCGTTTTAAATTCACAGATTTCCAACTGTTACCTACATCTACGAACAGATACGAACGTAAGTACCTTCATATGTACATACATATGAATCTACACGAGTATATATTTAAATTTATAATTTATGAAATAAAAAATTGTTCACATGGATTACCTTGTTGTAAATGAAATAAAAAGTTTAAAAGACAGAGTTAATTGTTTCGTTGTTTTTAAGCTTTTCTGATTAAATTTGTTTAACCTTTTCGTTTGATGTCCCGTCCCATTAGTTCACTCAATTGTGTCAATATTATTGTGTGAGTTGGTGAGAATGTGTGTGTGTGTATGTATGTGTGCTTGTATGAATGTTGCCATCATTAGTTTTAGAAATATTTGTAGCCGTTGACAACATTCAACACACTTGAAAGTTGTTCTTTCACTTGATGCTGTTGTTGTCGCATTTGTTTTAAGTTTTTAAGCCTTTGGGCGATGAATAGATAGAATAGTGAATGAATGAACAAAAAAAAAAAATATAGAAAAAGAGTTTAATTTTTTGTATCAGCATTTACTGTTTTTGCTTGTCTCTATTGATGTGTATTTCGTAACTTTTCCTACGACTTAACAAGCTGATTTAAACTTCGATATCGAGAGAGAGCTGTTTCATATTTGACATTTTGTTGACATAACATTTGTGCCATAAAAAAGTTAGATATGTTTTCTCTATCTACCTCACTAACTCCTTTGCAACCATTTTCGCCATTATTTATTGAATATTAAGGAGGTTAAAATGTGAAAAAATATTCGTTTTTATTTAGAGATATCAGTTGTTAATGGGAAAGTGTGAATGAAGAAAATCACATTAAAGCTTTTAATTTGAATTCTTGTATTTCAAGCATAAAACAGTTAATAAGGATTTGTTTTTATTATTCATTATTAACTCAATTGGTTGTTATAATATGATAGTTGTGGGTTCGGTTATTACTAGAGGCTCTGGTATATTGTTATACGCTAAGCATAACATCTAATGCATACTCGTTTTATAATAAAACAAATGGCTTTATTGAATAGCTTTAAGCAGCTAGTTTTTATAACATTATTCCGAAAATAATGGAAAAATCTTTTTTTAATCAATGCATGCTTTTGTTCCAATTAACTAGAATCCATGAATTGTACTGCCCTAATATCGTCTAAACAGACATACATTATTATCGATGTGTTTGTTTATAGAACAGTTTTTTTTTGCTGGTTCTAAAATAAACAATAATTTGCATATTGATTGTGAAAGATGTAAATATTTACTTAAAGTCGAAAAAATAAAATAAGAAATAATAGTACGAACATGATGAGAGGGGAAAAAATAAAATATTTCAAAATATATTCACACAAATATATGTATATACATATGTATATGGTAGATAAATATATTTAAAGAGATTGAATTGAAATTGATGATGATGTTTCAATTCAAATGCTTTCATTAAATTTCAAATAGAAAATTTTTGGAAATAACACACGAGATACTATATTTAATAATTTTTTTTATCTTTAAATGGATGATCTTTTGGTAGTAATTAGCCAAGGTTTATAGTTATTTGTTACTTTTTTTTTTAATTTTAATTCAGAATCTTTTTTAATTATTTTGTTTATCTAAACAATTGGAAAAAAAATGTAAATTAGAAAAATGCTCACCTGTTTTCATTAACTTCGTAGCAATTGTTGTGTGCTTCCGCATGACTGCTTAATAGTCATAACCGTATAGCTACTTGTTTAGAAAAAAAAAATTACAATCTCACAACCTTCGAAACTGTTTAATACTGAAAAATTGAAAAATGATAATGACTGTGTTGAGAAGGTGGCATAATGTATGAATAAAGCATTGCTGCGAAAACGAACACAGTGAGCAATAAAATACAAAAAACAAGTCATTGTTTGAAAAATTAGAACTCAAAAAAAAAAAAGAAACCAACAAAGGTAAACCTTTTAAAAATCTTAAAGGTCTAAACCATTATTAGTTGCTTCAGCTCTTTTGCAAAAGTCAAGAAAAAAAATAATGGAAATAAGGTGTCACTGGCCACAAATACCTCAAAATATTTTTATTTTTTTGTAATTTTTCTTTGTTTTGTTTAAACCCTTGAAAATTTTATTTTCCTTTTACAATTCTTGCATTAAAAAGGCAGGCGCTATTTTTTTGTTTCGATCTCCTTTCGGAAAAATCGTTTGTTGTTCATTTACTCGTATATTCATATGAATGGTTTGTATGGCAGGTGTTATAAATGCGTCATTTTGTTTTAATATGCAATCAACTTGTTTAGTGATGTATGCAATAATGCATTGTTCTATTCTACCTTCCCTTTCTTGCTCTATATTTTATGCATAGCAATACATGTATGAACTCATCATACATTAATTTCTTTAGAATTTTTTTATACCTATTCATGATGTGCCTTTATACTGTGGCACTCACTGTATGAACAAATATGTACGTATAGACGTTTGCATTAAAATGTTTTTAATTATTTCAAGAGGTTTATTATGCACACTCTACTATTATGTTACTTATGCAGGCTAGAATGTTCAAATAATTATTGAAAATAATTAAAATACACATATTTTTCTATTTAATTTAGTTTATATTTAGAATAAATGAACTTTAAATGAGTCATAATTGCTTTTTGAAACATTTCATAGTAAAAGTTAAATGTTAATCAATTTGATTAAGTAGTTTTTAAATTAGTTACTTTGGCAAATTCTGTAAATATTGTGTCCAATTTATAGAACCAACTATTCTCCGTTTTAGTAGCATCTATGTAGTTCGTATATCCTGAATGTTATTATTCTCTTACTAATAGATTTTCCATTACCCATTTCTTTACCATCGTTCACTGTAATTGGAATATGAGCTGTTTTATATGAAATCATTTACTGACTGGAATTTTTTAACGCCATTGTAGTCGTTTGCTATGAAGCACAATAAAACAAAATCTCTTTATCCATATACAATACATACACAATTTGCTTAAATACAAAAGAATTAAAAAACAACAAAATTGGAACCTCTATTAAACCAACAGAATAAAAGCGAGAAGAGATTTTCAAATGCAAAAAAAAAAAATTTTTTTTTTGAACCTGAGTATGTTTTTATTTGCTCACTTGTGGTTTTTATTGTTTTTCATATATGTATAGTTGTTGTTATTGATGTTGTTGTTTGATTGTTCGTTTGTTTTGGTTTTGTTGCCGCTTCTTACCATACATATCCATATATAGGGATATGTGTTGTATATGTGTTAGTAGCAACATATTTAAAATAAACATTCTTGATTGCAGGGTATTTTGTTGTTGTTGTTGTTGATTGTTTAAATATTTTTTGTTTTTTAAAAAATTCTTTTGTATTCAGTTACTCCTTTTATATACACACCATATTCACTCACAATCATTCTCTTTTAATAACTCACGTTCACCATTGAAATCTTTTTGCATGCAAATAAACACACTCCTGCTTTCCATACACTCTCTCTCACACTCTATTCATATTCATAAACAAACGAATAAAAACACATTAAAGCCCTGTGAATATTCACAGGCATAACAAATATACGTACTGTCTCTCTCTCTCTCTCTCTCTCTCGTTCTCTTGCTCTCGTCCTCTCTTAGTATTTTACTCTAGAAATTGTATTTGTATATGTACACATGTTTGGCATTGTTTTATTGTGGCGGAAATTGTGTGTTTTTTAATTCATCAGGAAATTGCCAGCAATTTTGCTGTTGCTGTTGTTCGTTTTTTTTTTACGTACAGTATTAGTATGTTTACCGTATTAGTGTACGTATTGTTGTATTTTTTTTTTTTTTGACACCAATGTACAGTATTGGTCATAACTAAAGCCCTTATCTGTAATTTTTATTTTATTATAAGACTGTTGTTCAAATAGCATAAGTTTAATATCTAGCGGGGGAAGTTGATAATTTAGTCGAGGTCCAGTAAAAAAGTCCTTTATAACGATAAGGAATAAAATTAAAAAAAAAATTAAAATACCACTCAAAAGCAAATACGAAATTCATTTTCATACAAAAACAAAATGATGTGCAAAAATCTTATTGCTTTAGTTATGACCGGAACTGTACGAGAGAACGAGAGTTTATACTCTTTATACCTTTATTTACACTTTTAACTTTTTTTTTGCTCTACGCAATAATGTTTTAATTCAAAAACGTTATAACGTTAATGTGTCTGTCTCTTGGTTCTCACATGCACGCATTGAAACTCTCATGTATGCATGCATGTGTGTGAATATTTCAATTCTTGTTTATTTATTTTTTTTTTGACATATTTGTGCGTCGTATTTATTATCCTGTTTAGAGTTGATGTAGTTGTTTAAAAACGTTAATGTTTCAGGATTTTGTTTTTAATATTTTCACAGATTTCAATGCTCTCACACATACACGCACGTATAAAAGTGTATCTATATGTTGAAGTACAGCTTTAACATTTCATTTATTGAAATTGAAAGTTGTCAAGTGGTTAAATGGTTAAAAAGCAATTTATTGCAAAAAAATTCAAAAATAAAATAAAATGAATTCACCATAAGCAACAGCATTAAAACAATGTCACTTTTGACATGTTTATCGCTTAAGCGGACAAGTGTGTAGGTTTTTTTTAATGGATTTTTACTAAAAATCGACGATTTAAAATTTAAAATGCAATAGTTTTTGTACAGCATAATTCAATGAATTTTGTATTGAACTTGAAACATTGTTTACTTTAGATAAACCATACACAATCGATTTTATAATAAAGTTTTTAATTGAATTGTTTCAAGTTAAAACAAAAGCGCAAGCATACAATACATATACCCATATGTGTACATGTATGTGTATATGTATATTTATTTTAATGTTGAAATATTGCATTTAAAATTTATTAATCCTTTGAGTAAGTTTTCAATTATAAAATGTGATATAGAATGTATTCACATATAAAATAAAATTTTTTTGGCAAAAAAAGAAATATTGAAAACCCAAAAGAATATATATATATATGTCTAGCAATACAAACAATTAGAAAATATTCAGATTGATGTTTGGAAAATAGGTCTAAAGCAAGTTCATCAGCTATAAAGTTGCCCGTGATATCTATGGGACCAGGAACTTGTATTAGACTGATAGCCTCCTAGCTGTAAGACAGGATTTTCTTCCTCAGCGTGATTTATGACAATTAAATCGAACTGCTACATGCTGTAGTAGTCAGGCAAGCGAAAAGATGTTGAAAGACGAAGCTCTTGAAAAAAATTCCATTGCCAACCTGATTTCAAGTTTGCAAGTGACCATGCAGACTTCAACAGAACACCAGCCTTTGATTTAGTCTCTCAAGACTATACAAGTTTTAGACAGATTAGTATAACGTATCGACGTGACATTGCACTGCAACAAGTACTTCGTTTAGACGTTTTTTATTTTCTCTATAAAAATTAAGAAATGGCCATTACGTTTATAAATATTTTCATTAAATATTAAATTGAGAATTTAACACTTTTTAGATATTTTATGTACGGCTTTTTTCCGTTCGGTATTATAAGATATTTGATTATTTCGAATATTAAAAACAATTTTTTACATTTTATATAATGCCCATAAATGTTAAAAGTAATTCTATCGTAATGACATTGATCATGGGTATTTTCTTGTAGAATTTAAAAAAAATTCATTTTGCGAAATTGTTCAATAAGAGTTAATGATTTAATTGTACTTCTACTCAATTGGAAAATAATGCCTTAGTATTGGTAATAATTCTCTAGATTAAAAACATTTCTTACAACTATTGTGTTGTAATATTAGGGTGGTTCATATAATAAAACAATAGAAACAGACATTTTTTACATAACATTTAAAGACATTTCTTGATGAATAGTCGCAAACATTTCTAATGTGAAATGAAAAGTTTTCGCAATACAGTAGCATAACCTCTAATGTGTATGTACATATGTAGTATATAAATAATGTTAATTGCAAGTAACTGTATGTGACTGTTAAAATGTAAATCCGTATTGTTTTCTAGACTCACATCTGTATAGCCATGGACACATATTTTAACACATACAATTAATGTATTCTTGTGCCGTTGTTTGTGTATAATGAATATGCTGAATTTCATTTTCTAATTTTTGCTTTCAGTTGTTAAATAAATGAAAATTTGTTAATTTAAACAATTATTATATTATTATTTTGCTAATTTACAAAATACAATACAACACAATACAATACAATACAACACTATTCATATATATTATATTGTATAATACCCATGAATTAAGAGCATACATATGTATGTATTGTTCATACTTTTCCACTTTCCCAATATGATGCTATAAATCCTTAGATTGCCTGGTGTGTGGGAAAGAGTAAAGATAAGTAGAAAGGTTTTTAACAATTATTGCAATAGAAATTCGTAATATCCTTTGGAAATTAGAATAAAATAAACAAAAATTCAAAGAGAAGTAGAGAGAGAGAGAGAGAGAGAGAGAGAGAGAGATTAACCTAAATGTAGGCAATGATTTGTTAAAAGTGGATAGAATGCTTGAGAAAAAAGTCTTTAAGCCAGAATTAGAATTTCTAAATTAAATTTAATTGTTATTCAAATTCATGTAAGAATTAGAAATTATGCAAGAGAATAAAATATTAAAATATCTTAAAGGCATAGGATATAGAATCCAAGCGGAATGGAAACAGATTTTAACAAAATTTGTTTGTAAAATTTTTAATTTTCAAAAATTAAAGAAAAATACTGTTTTCCTTCTTTAAGTTATTTATTGGGTCTATTTGGTATATTTGGTAGGGAATTAAAATTGTTGTTTTTTTTTCTTTTCTAAAAGTTGAAAGATTTTTGTTTTGTTTCTATGGTACGTTTGTTTTAGGTTTTCTTTTTCGTTTTTATTTTTTTTTTTTTTGGCTTTCTGTCCTCCTTCTGTTGTTTTTTTCTGTTTTGTCGGCAAGAATTGCACCAGTCAGGCGTCATTTATCTATTGATAAGTTTTTCGTTTTGTTGATTTTCTCCACTCGTTGTGTTTCTTGTCTTCTTTTCTTGTTTTTTTTTTTTCTTTGACTGGTTGGTATTGGATTTGCGTGTATATAAAAAGTT
>QOCX01000123.1:446120-470167 GCA_005959815.1 Sarcophaga bullata
TATAAACGCTCTTCCTTATGCACTCGCAGGACTATATAAACATTGTGAATTGTTGCTGTTGTGAAGTGTATTAATGGATTTTTGTCGTGATTGAAGAGCATTAAAAATTTGCTGTGTAAGAGTAAATACTCACATACTTTCACGTACGTATATGACAGCATTTATAAAATATACGCAAAAATTTTTGTTGCTATTGTTGACTTTTGCGTTGTTTTTTTTTTGTTTTCAAAACCCATCATTGAATACTTTAACATCCATAATAAAAGCTACTCTAAAAAATGTGAAAGAGAAAATACAAAAAAAAGGAAGAAAATTGAAAAGCTTAAAAGTCAATCTAACCATTGTTGTTGTTGTTGTTTTATTTTTATTAACTCAACTTCTATTGGAAGAACCAAATAAAAACATACTTTTTTTCTTTCTAATAATTGTACCGAATTTTGATGCACTTCTTTCAAACACAATCTATCATAAGCCATTTCATGTTATAAAAAGAATGAAAAACATTATTTATTATGAACTAAATTTGACAAAAAAAACAAAGGAAAACTGGTAAAGCTTTATAAATGATAAAGATAATATAATCGATTTATAAATGTTAACTCTTTCTAGAATTAAGTCTTAAAACTAACCAAATATTGACCAAATAAGCTTCGACTTTTGTGTTATTTGTTATCCTTAAATATTATTTTAATGACCATAATTGCTTAACATGATCAGCTATGGCTACATTTCATTACACCGTAATAACTTATATCCTGCATTATATGATGCCATTGTCCAGATATTTAATTGAATACGGAATGATATGAAAACCGGTCTACTTTTAATGAAAGCTATGGAACAAGTTTTCACTTTGAAAATGTCATAGCTCATATGGCAATATTTGTTGGGAAAAATATTTTTTGTAACAATATTTGTCAATATGCCTGATACTGTAGAGTACTTAAGGCTGTGATTATACTTGATTTATCAGTTCGCTGCAAAAAAAAAAATGGAGGAAAATACTGGTTATTTAAAGTATAATAGCCAAAGTTCATTTAACATTCGGACTGATTTTTTTTTCTCCTATTTATTTCGTATCACCCGCCCGCCCGTCCTGTCGATTGTTATGCTCTTTCGTCTTCATATAATTGTTGGCTGCTGTATGTAGGCAACATGTAGGAGTTTATTTATTGTGGAACTTTTATGCTGTTGTCTTTATTATTGTTGTTACTTTTGTGCTGAAAATATAAAAATTCTGCATTTCTATAGGCTTTAGGTTAACTGTAGTCCATTTTTCTTCTTCAATCTGTTTTTTTTTGGTCAGTTCGAAATTGCTACAACTGTTGTTGTTGTTTTTGTTGTTGTTATTATTGTATTGTATTGTTTAAAGAGTCCACACAGACGAGAATTAATTGAAAGCGATTTTCCAATAAACTTTTAATAGTGGCTCATGCAATTGTTTTAAATACTTGGTAATCAATAAAAATAATGTAATTAAAATGGTCGGTCATTTTCTTTTTTTTTTGTGTATACTTATCGCAAATATTTTTGGATTTTACACTCCTTGTCTGTATATTTTAAAGTTATAAATATCGAATGAATTGTAAAGATATTGATTGGCTGTTGTAGGTGAAAGACATACAATAAAGTAAATAATTCGTATGACAGAAAAATTACAAAATTATATATATTTTACAAAACCAATTGTTATTTGGCCACACAATCACAATCATTTATGGGTGTTTAATATTACTTTTGTTATCATAGCATAAATAAGAGAATTTTTGTACCTTACCATTACATAATTGAAAGATCAACATCAAAAAGAAAACTTTTAAAACTGATTCATTTAATATGGTAATTTATTTAAATTGTTTTTATTAATATTTAAATATTTTCTTTATTTAAATTTCTTTTTTTTTTATACAATTTTTCTTCTCACCAATGCTTAACATGTCGTGTGTTTTTTTTTAACATGAATCATTGTGAAAGATTAAATAAAAATTTTCTCTTAGCTAAATACGATTTCGAAAATTTAAAGCAATTTCATATTTATATTATATTTTTCTATTTTTACAAATGTGGCCTATGTTTGATACATTTATATATACGGAGTGACAACAATATCTATTTAAACATGTATTTTGGTTGTTTTTTTCTTGTTTTTTTATTCAAAAATATGTGGATTAGTGATGCACAGATAAAGATGAAGAAAATTTAGATTTAAAATTTATTATCAAAAACAGATAAACAATCATGAAAACGACCATAATGCAGGGAAAACCTTTAATTCAAATCGAAACCACTCATCTGTTGGCTAACTAAAGAACTGCATTTTTAATTTCTTTGCGAGCAAAGATGTTTAAAGTCATGTCTGGGTTTGATATGTTTATGCATAGAAATGGACACAACTTACATTAAAAATAGCAAACGATACTCGCTGAAGTGAACGATATTGATATCATGAGGCGGAATACAAGAGAGATAACATAGAAAATGATTTTTATTTCAGATTCATCTAGATCGTTAGTCCCTTTGTAGTTTTTCATTGCGTGCGTCTTTGACTGCATGTCATATTTCTTCGGAGGGCTTTCATGTAAGTTTTCGAGTTCGTATTTGAGAATCATCATTCATTTATGCACTAAGGCGTATATCAGAATTTAGTGGCAAAACATTTCTAGCCACATATGATTTGAGAAATATCAACACCTTAATATGGCTCTCGGGATGGTTGAGGGATGCCAGTAGCTATAATTATGAAGAAATATTTAATATCGGCGTTACAACGGGACTTTATGGAACTCAAGTAATGTGCGTACCTTGCAGTCGTTGCCAGTTTAACCTGATCTAACCTATTTGCCATTTGAACCAGTTCATCGTTAATGATCATTCGTGTCCGCCATATTTTCGAAATATTTCACAAGCATTTATTGGTAAAGCTATGAACTTATCGTAAACATACTTATTGATCTCCGGACAGAGTATTATAAGAATCGCTTGTATAGTATAGTGTAGCTTCATCCATCATATTCAATAAAACTTGTTATTATCGGTGTTTACACCTGCACTGCATTTGCCTAAAAAAAGACTTAATTCTTCGCTTATTTGAGCGAATAATCAGCGAAGAAAGAAACAAGCTAAAGAATACTTCTCAAAATTTTGTAGTGAAACTGAAAAAAGAGAGTTTTAGAATGGATTACCGTATCTTATAATATTACAACTTTACTAGTGGATCACGTTTAAAACTTTTATCAACTGAAATGAATGAATAAGATAAGATATCAAGGCGGCTATGCTATTGTTATGCTATTGAACACACTATTGCTGTCTTTGTCTGTCTGTTGTGGGTATCCGAAAAATTATAAATCTTAGATCATTCTTGGTTTAGTGACCACTAACCATGATAAACGTTTTTTATTTTTTTTTATCAGTTTTTCTACTTTATTTATGGCCTAAATGAAAGTGTTACCATTTTTTTAAACGTATTACCATTATTATTAATTAATTATACAATTACAATATTTAATTGGCATGTAAATAATTTTTGGGGTAAATAGGTATTTATTTCTATGTAAATATCGGTTTGTATGTATGTATGTTTTACTAATTTCTTTATTAATATATTCATATTTATACGTATGTATATGTATGCATGAATGTAAGTTACTCAATACGCCGGACACTGCATTTAGTTTGTCTAGATGTTTGGGTTATTAACACTCTACAGTAAAACTTGTTTTTTTTTTAACAAAACAAAAACAAAATTAGAGATTATTTTTAATTTTATTTATATACACTAGTTTTCCACATTTCCTATACTACCACCGGTTAAATTGTTAATTACATGTACATATGCGATTGCGATTGCGATTTATTCTTTCTCTATTTATTTACCCAGCAAAAGTTGTTCAATGCAATCGTGTTAAAAATATAAAATTTGGCAGAATATTTTCGATATAAAATTTTGAAAAAATTAATAGTATTGGGCCTTACAAATTCACTGCATATGCAAACAATTGAGTGTTTATTTTGTAGAGTATTTTTTATTTTATTTTTATTTTTATTTTCATTTTCATTTTTTATTTTGATTTAAGTTTGAGTTTATTTAATAATTAACACGAAATGCATAAATAATTACAGTTTTAAATTATGTATGTATGTATGTATATACTATTTTAAATTAAATTAATGCACTTAAAATGATTTACAATTTATAATAAAAATAAAATATGCGAGATTAAGGTTTATTTTAATAAATCGTTTATTTTAAGGAAATTCGATTTCAACAGCATCTTTAAAATGTAAAAAAAAACATATTCGCTGTATAATTTATATTCTTTCTTCATACCTTTAGTTATTAATTTTTTTTTTGTCTTGACATTCATTTAACAGTTTGTAGTGTTTTAATGTATGTTTTGAAGGGCTTTCGAATGTTGAAGTAACTTATTTACAAACTTGTTTAAATAGTGAAAATGATTAAACAACAAACAACATTTTTTATTATTATTTAAGGGGTTTGTAGACTTTATAGTTTTTAATAAGTCTTTTTGTTTTTCACGGTTTTAGTTACTTTAGAGCCATAGTATTAAGGCAGATTTCTTTTATATATCAAATGGTAATAAAAGAAGGAGAAAATACAAAATACTACAACAATTTGTTATTTAGAAAAACTAGGCGTACTGTATTTTTTTTACCTTTTCAAAAAAACTTAATTCAGGCTTTCAGAGACTTCTAACTTCTCCAAACAGCAATTAGATGTTCTCTTTAACACGCATATAAAAAAATTCATTGGTTTTAAGAAAGTTATCTAAAAATAAAGTCTCGAAAACAGTCGCTTAGGAAGTACCTATCCTATGCTAACCCCTTAATTTAAGTTTTTGTTAAATCAATACTTCATCATGTAAATACAATAATACTGTCAAATATAATATTTTCATTTATTTATTGTATTAATTTATTATTTTTTTATTGTTTAGAGTTTTTTTTTAATATCTTTTTTTTACATGAATCTATTTACATAACTTAATGCTAAAAGTACTTATAAATAGTAATTAAAGTATTATTTATAAGTGCAATATATATTCCATTAATTTTTTTTAAGTATAATAAGACTTTAAATATGAATGTAATTTACACAATGATTTTTATATTTTTGCATTTGTTTTAATTGTTTATTGTTTATCTATAATAATTATTCAATACCTTCAAAACAAAAAATAATTCTAATTAACAGTATATGAAATTTAACATTCATATTTATGTGGTATTTTAATATATACTATGTATATATATAATAATACCGGCTACGCGCGGCGATCATACCCGCGCCGCCTGAGGGCGCCCCGCAACCACCATACCCCTGCCGACATGTAAATGTCGCACTCCCATGATGCGCCTCACCTACCCTTGCCCCTCAAATATTATTTTCTAATATAATTTTTAATTTTCAAATTTTAAGCGTTTATTTTACACTCATAGTTTTGTTATACATTGTTAAGCTTAATTTTGTTTATCCTTACACATACAATTTTTATTTATTTATAAAAATTATTTATAAGAAACCATTTATCGGCTGTATATTGTTTTTCATTATCAACTCAAAATATTTTCATAAAAAATATAAACAAACACAAACAACAATAAATTTATCAGAAATATTTTCAAGAATTTTTCTTTAAAAAAGATTCTTTTGTTTTATAACTTGAAAATGTTTTTTTTTGTTTTGTTTTTTTTTTTTGTTGTATTCATTTATCCGCTATCTGTATGCATTTTTGATTTTATTGTATATCTGTGCTGTGTGTATTGCCCTATCTTTCTATCTGTATCTGTCTGTTTGTAGTGTTTATAAATAAAATAAATGTTTTGTTATGTTCATCTTGTATTAAAACTAAAAAAAAACACATCAAAACAAAATAAAAAAATTAATGCTTAAAGGCTGTTTCATACAGAACCAGAATTTCATGCAAAATATTCACCGTATTATACTGTACCGTCTATAAAATAATAGAATTTTTTATGCTGACAGTGTTGCAACATTGTAGTTCTTTATTCCAAAAATAAAAAAAAAAACAAAAAAAAAAAAAAGACTACAACTGAAATAAAAGTGTTTCTTCCATATGATTTTGTAGAGCAACAATATTTTATGTATAAGTTCACACATACAGATACACACATTTGAAGTACACGTACTCATTCATATTCACCCATACTATTCAGCTGTTCCAAAAAGAAAATGAATTCATATATTTATGGGCGGAATTTCATTTCTAGATGATTGCACACCTGTGGACATTTCAGACTAATTAGAAAATGTAACTACACTCTATTGGGTTTTAAGAATTCTGATCTAGGTTAGCAATTGTTTGGTACTTCTCACATTCACATTCATATTCGACATGGAAAGTAAGTTAATATGTCTTTAGACAGCAGTGAAGACAGTTTAATTTTGCTGATGTCCATTTGTAGTACGTAGGCGAAACGCGGATGAAAGCTTATTTTAAAAATTTTTAATTCAAAGATGGTGTATTTTGCTACAGCTTTTATGATTCTCTAGGCATACGAGATAGTCCTTGTAAAGTAATATAATACAATAATAAATTTGATGTTAATTTTACATGAGGGAGGAAAATATGACTGGGCTCTTTCCTTGCAAGTGTACCTACCATTTCAGTTTACATGACACCATATGATCGAAACTATATGCATAAGGACCTCAGAAAATTGGTGGTATGCATCCCGCAATTATCGATGCTCATCGGTGACTATAATTATTGTGCTTTTTCAATTTAGAAGAAATTGCAACTAAGCCGACAAGCGTTGGATTTTTAACAATTAATATTTACAATTGCTGCCTTTACTGATTTAGAAAAAAGAGGTGGAGAGTTTAAGTAGAGAGTTTGGGCAATGCTATAATACCCTGCTGTTTTTATTATGTTTGATGATGAAAGAGCAGTAACGTAATGTATATGGGAAAGAAACATTTTTAAATGTAAGCGGAACATTCTTTTCAATATAAGAGTGCACCAAACGAATATGAAAATTTCCTACGTATTTTAGTCACAAATCAAAATATTTTGAAAGCTGAAGAAAGAAACTCCCCTCATGTAAAATAAATGCACAACATGGCATTCATACGTCGAATTCACATGTAAAACTTTGCAGTTGTAAATAAGCACAACTATTTATAGTTGTTATCAAAAAAAAAAAAAAAAAAAAACAAATAAACAAATACATACATATATACATATATATAAATTGTTGTTATTGTTATGCTATGTAATATATATGCCGGCATGTATTTGTGTTTGTGAGTGTATTTCATGCAATTTTAAGCCACTTTACAATGTATATAATCAAGTCATGTTGTTATTGTTATTATTTTTGTTGTTGTTGCAGCAGTTGTTGTTGCAACTAAGAGAATATCTTTTGATGTTGAGTTGCCAGTTGCTGTTGCTGTACAACAGCGAGAACGAGAACAGCAAGTATTAAGACAAGTGGCGGTATTCAAACTATTAAAGACGATGTTAAATGGGTCTGTTGTAGTTGTTGTTGCAAGAAATGCGTTTAAATTATGGCTGGTAGAAGAGAACAAAAAAGAAGAAGAAAAAAACACTGGCTTATTGCATATAAATTGTTGCATATTAAAGCCAACGAAAACGGGAAAACGTCTCAAAGTTACAGTGTTGTTTACTGGCATAATATTTGCCACTTGAGTAGTTGTTGTCATTGTTAAATTATCAGACTCATATAGAGTAGTTTTATCACACCCTGGTTGCAAGTATAAGCACAAATTCAATTGCAATTGTGTTTCATGGCATATGATGTTCCTTTTCTGTTCACATATTGAAGTGTTTGTATATTTGGTTTGCAATTCCAGTTGCCAGTTTTTCTTATTTGCTGGCTCTACTCTACTATATAGATGCTCATGTTTTGTCTTGATTAACTCTATTTGAAAATGTTTTTCTTTGGGCCAACAATATGCTTTTTCTTGACTTTTATTATTGTTTTGCTGTTGTTGTTGTAGTTGTTGCGAATTCTGCTGCTGTTTGTTTTTATAACAAATTGTTGCCACTTGTGCTTCTAAAGAACCACTTGTATGTTGTTTTATAGTTGAGAGTTTAGCTGTTGTTGTTGTTGTTCTTGTAGTAGTTGTTGTAGTTGCTTTTGATATTTTTAATAAATTTTTGTCTTTTTCATTGTTATTGTTGTTCGTATATGTTTTTGTTGGTCGACAATTGCCAGTGTTTTGTTTTGTTATTGCAGTCGTCTTTCTTGTTGTTGTTGTTTGTGTTAACAATTGCTGCAATAATTGGAGCATTTGTTGCAAGGCGTACAAGATAAGCGAAAGTGTTGTTAAGCGTGGCCAAAAGCAAGAACATTTATGTAAAGCTGAACAGCCACTGGCATTTAGCGAGGATACATCACCTAAAATAACATGAAAAAGAAAAAAGAAAATGCAAAAGAAATAAAGAAGACGCTCTAAAAAATCATTTGCTTTCGGTATTTCATTCGTATTTTAATTAAAAATTCATTTACGATTTCATCTCTTGATATTGCTTCAAAAGCAAATATTTTTGAAGGGGCTACATGAAATAACCTAAAAGATGGAAGGAGTTTTATGAACTGGAGCAAATGTACTATTTTATAGACAAAACCCACTGAATTTTTTTAGGGTAATTATAAGGATATGCTATATTAAATTCAACATGCAATTACTCAATTTTTAAAGTCTAAAATATTAAAAATTTTAGGGAAACCGTTTCATTTTCGGTCAATCAATGTAACCCAGATGGTAAGATATTAACTTACTGGTCGGGGAATCGAAAGCTCAGCTCTAAGATCTTAATAAAAATCACCAGATAGGAATAATACAGCAATCCTCTAGAGAATTATTTCTGATTGCCATCGAAAAGCTGGATCCACTGCTTATAAATAAAATTAATACACACAAAATGGGGTGAGAAACTGAACCGTAATCATGATTAAATTTAATTTATCATCATTAATGAATTAAATCTTGTTTATTATAAAAGACCCCCAATAACCATCTCAATTTTATAGGTTATAGGTACAATATATGTATATTCCGTATTCACTAGGTGTATAATAAAACAGGTAAAATTTTTTATTTTATAAAAATTATATGTTTTCCCCTTTTTAATTTGTTTCATATCTTTCTCCATCACCGAACTTGTTGCTCTTTTAGGTTTCTTTTATTTTTCATTTGCTGCAAATGGTGTTACATACATATTAAGGCCATATACACGTTCATCTACTGACGTATTCATACATATGCATTTATATACATATTTAGGTCCTTTGTTAGTTTTAACAAATTATTTTTTATACATTTCCGTCATATTTCCTTTACCAAGAGAGAAGGAGAATGAAAAAATAAAATAAAAGTGATCTGACAAAAGTAAAATATTTCCATAAACATGTGTTTCCGTAGAGGATGTGAGAAAATATTGTTGATGGATGAGAAAATGTATGTATGTATTCATAAAAATATTGTATATTTATTTAATAATTCTATCCTATTCCTTTTTTAAAGGCTGCAATAATAAAGTTGACAAATGAAATAAAATCGTGTTATGATTCAAAGGAACTTTGGTCAATAAATTTTTAAGACTTTAAAAATGCTTACCTTTTATATGTGTCATGTATGTATCCGACCTATCGACCACATTATCGTCTTCCAAGTCAAAATAATCTTCGGAAAATTTGTGCACCACATTCGAAGTACCCGCCTTATTTAAGCGATTCTCTTCTATAGATTTTTCAGTTGATTTCCAATATACATCATGTATGAAAGCGGTGCAGCGTATCTGCAATAATTGATTTTTATAAAATAATATACAAATAAATAAACAATTAAAGTAATAATTTTGGTTACGATTTAATTGCTTATAAATTAAATCCATCATATTGTGGAATGATAATTATAATTTAACCACTTAAAGAAGTTAAATGATAAAACAGATTTTGCACGCTCACACACAGCTTTCATTGAAGAAAAACAGAAACAAAACAGAAACAGAAAAAAAAAGGAAAAAGAAGGACACATTAATACTATATGCAGTCAAATAATGTGGCAGTTGTGGTCGCTGCAAGCAACCCAGCCGCGCCATCAACGCTTAATATGGTAAACATTTCAATTTTTTATGGCACTTCAGTGTTGCCTATCTAGCAGCGTCTGCTTATAAATCTGTGAGTATAAAGTAAAGAGAGCAAATAAAAAAATATGAAATAATTTTCATGTATCTGATGTCCTTCCTAGCCTATGCTGTGGCTATGCTCCGGTTAATGTGAACGTTGCATATACGCGATGTATGCATTTAAGTGTGTAGGTCTGTGTTTATAATTGGGAACAACAAGAAGCTTATGATACTCATAAACCGACTGAAAATAGGCGCATACATATGAACGCGTTTCAGTTTCTGTTGTCGACTTGTGTGTATGGCTAGATGACTGTAAGCACGTTAAACCGCCATAATGTCATTAAAAAACAGAAAAAAAAAACAAGAAACAAGAAACAAAAATAAAAGAGAACCAACAGCAAAATAATTATACGCCATAAAATGCTGCTTGCTACGTGTTGCGACTATTACAAACGGTGCTTGCTATGTGTGTGTGTATGTATATATGTTGCTAACAAATAATAACATTTATTTGTTAGCATTTGCTTGCCTCTGTGTTTGTATGCCAGCCAGTTTATGTGTATTTTATGTATAAAATATTTCAAAAATTATGGTTTTTGTTATTAAAATAACAAACAATTAGTGGGGGACTCTTTTGTTGCACAACTTAATTCCCAGCCTAATAGTTATGAGCCCATTTCTCTTTCTAAACATTTTAAATAGTGCGTCATTGTTTCTTGTTCTTGTATTCGTAGTACTGCTATTTCTATTTTGTTTTTCGTTTAATTCTATTTGGTATCATAACTTTTAATTTTATTTAAAATCATATTTTTCACGATTTTAGTCTGCGTTTTCAAAATGGCAACAGCATTCTCTTGCCTATAACAATGTGTTCTTAATTGATGTGAGCCATAAACTGGATATATTGTGAAAAACTGTGCTCCCAATAGAGTACAGAATTTCTGAAAATATTTTTGTGAGTTTTGTGTCAGTGAAATAATTGTGTTGCTTCTTTCTATTTAACAAAATCGACTAAAAGAAAAGTGCTAAATAGGATATTGTGTACACATTATGCACTAAAACCTTTCGATACTAATGCAAGTCAATCTTATTTATCAATTTGAAGATTGCAAATGACCACCAGCAATGATACCAGCAGCATAGCCGTAGTACTGGCATGAATGTTGCAGGAGTAATGGTTAGCTTCGTTTAAAATGTGTATTATTGTGGGATTATAGTTACAGGATTCTCAGGAGATCGGAGATAGACTTTTAAATCATTAAAATGCAAAATGCAGTACAATTTCAATAAGTTAAAATGCGGTTTAGCTGACAAAATAAGTCGAAATATGGTGGTAAAAGTCGAATCTATATTTTAAAATTTTGTTGTTTCTAAACTCTTGGTATTTTTCCATATCACGCTATAGGAACGAATTAACTTTCTAAGCCAATTCATACATAGTGATTATATTTTGCTGCTGAAATCCATTCTTTTGGATTTGCTAGCACTTACTTTATGGAAAATTGCAATCCTGAACTGAAGTATACATAGCTATGATATTAAATTGAAAAACTTTCGGTAATTAAGTAAACCTTTAAGCTTCTGTTTCTAAAGCAAAAAAAAGAAAAAAGAAGGAATGTTTTAAATACTTTCTTTGAGTATTGTTAATTTGCTTCCTGCACACGTCTGTGTTGTCTTAAGTGTATTTTGCATGACAAGCAGTAGTGGCAGGTTAAAGTAGCTGTAAAAAAATGTGCATGCATTAAGCAACTCCTTAACGTCTTCAAGTTTTTCATTCATTATAATGGTAAAAGTTGGGTTTTTTTTTTCTTCAGTTATTTTGTATCATTTTATCTCTGTGTGGTCTCTTTAAAGTGCATGCAAATTTCTTAGTATGGTGGTACTTACCTTTAATTTGCCATAAATAAAGTGTTGTGGCGTTACAACAAAATGTATGGCAGAAATAACCGTTTCTAATTCACGTGGATCCTTATGGGGCTTAAAGTGTCGTACATGAGCTGGATTTGTCTAATAGTAGGAGAATAAGGAGAATAACAAAATAATTACTAAACAAACTTAAAATATGAAAACTATTTAATAAATAATTATTTTAATTATAAAAAGTCTTAGTAAATATGCATGTATAATGATATTAACCATGTAAGAGGAATATAGTATATGTACATACTAGAAAATATGATATAATGAACTCTTAACTGGGTCATTTGTACATAAGAATCTAAAGTTTAATTAAAATGCAAAATTCTTTCATATTTTGCTCACTAATCTTGTAATAAAAGTTTGACTTTGAAGTAATTTGCTGTAAATGAATTACAACATAATTTTGACTTTTACTGTGAATTCTTTTTTTTTTTTTTTTTGGGTTGTTTTGTTTACAAAACGAAGGATATGGAATACGAAAAAATCTAAAATTTAATTTCCGCTAATTTACTGATTTAAGTTATAAACTTAAACAAAATAATTACAACACGGCCTTTGTATTTACAAAATCTCGGTATTTTCTTTTTGTTTTAAATATTTGTTCTCGTTATTGTTGTGCATGTCATAATTAACAAAAAATTTTTATAAAAAAAAATGTTTAAAACTTTCACGTTTGCCCTCCAATTGCTTGTTTTGTGTTGATGCCTCTTATTTTGCATAAAATTTGTGTTAATGTCCTTTGTTAAGCCAAATTGTTTATAATTATTTGCATGGTTTTGTTTTTGCTTTTGTTTTTGTGTGTTTCTGTAAATTCTGTTATTCTTCTTAAAAAGGTCATGTTGTCTTCTTTTTGCATACGTATGGGTTATTCCATGAAGAAAATATGATTAAATAAATATTAGTTTTTATTTTTTTTTTTTTTGAAAAGATTTTAAACGCAATTTTCTCCTTCCAAATAATACATTCGGAATCTTCAGGTCTAACGTCGATTGATTGAATAGAAAAAGAGTATGATTCAGCAAGTAGCATTCTTCACAAAACGAAAATGAATTATTGGACACTATTCCTAAAGGAATAGCACCTCTTTCCATTTTTTTGGCTGGCCTATGCAGTCCTTAGGCTCCGTGTTAAATCACACGCTAAATATTTGGCATATTGAAAAATGAAATAATTTTCGTTTGTTTCTATTTATGATGGAGAAAACCCCTTCGATTTTTGCAATTACCCGTATGCATATAAGCCTTTGGTTTATTATTGCGGAATGTGTGAATTCCCATACGTGGCAAGGATACCGTTTAATTGCACTTTAAATTACCAAAAAATATACTTTTTCAGCAAACATTGCGACACAAATTATCCATAAAGAAGGCAAACACCAACCTTAACTATGCTTAAGCAGACAGGAAAAAATAGAATAAGAAAGTTAAACCGAAAATGTTTGGATTTTTTTTTTTGGGTATAAAACTACTTTGGGCAGATGCGTTGCTCATTATTAAAAATACACGTTGAAAACTTTGTCTGCACTATGGAAGCATATGCTAACAATGGTAAGCAGGACTTGTGGTTACAACAATAGCTATAGCTATGACTACGACAGCAGTTACAATGTCTGCTACAATATAAGAGTGTTGTTTTGAAACATATGCTAAGCCATAAAAAATCCAACAAAATAATAACAACAACAACAGCAATGTAAGTGTAACAACTATTTTTTTTTCTCTCACTAAACAATACAGTTTAACAATATTTACAAAATATTTATATACCCAATAGGGTTATAAGTGTTAAACATATATATGTAGAGAGAGAGAGAGAGAGAGAGAGAATGAGATGCTGTAAGCATAAGTATAAGTGTTGAGGTAATGTGACTTTTAATTTGCCACGTTTATCTGGCACTTTTTCTTTTTGCGTGTTTTTTTCCAGTTGCATTTTTTTTTTCGAAAACTTTGTGTCTCTGTCTAGTCCTTCCGCTTCCTGGCTTTCTAATGTCATTGTAATGAATGTAGCAGAGGTATTTTAACCACATTATTGTTTATGTTTTTATATAGACCATGGCTAGCTATACAAGACATTGTACTGTGACCCTTTGTTTTGCTCTCGCATCCGTACGTTTATATTTCGGTTTCTGTTTTCACAAAAACTCCTTAAGTGGCATTAAATATATTTTTTTGGTCAAATGTATGTTGTCTGCTCATTGTTTGTTGTTTTTTTTTTTTTTTTGGTCAATTTGGAGAAAATGTTTGTTGATATTATTTTTCCCCAGTTCATGTGGTTGTTTAATGTGTTTGTATACGGGTTGTTGTTCATTCTACTATTGTTGTTGTTGTTATTTTGGTATATTTTAAATTTTGGAACCTAACCAAGCCTTGCCAGGCCATATGCTTGTCTTCCCTTAAATAAAACTTTATCCTTTGTACCAAGTTGTTCGTACATATGTTTGTTTTTCCTGTTTTCCATTTTAGCAATCTTTATCTTGCTTGAATGGTGGTGGGGAAGTGGATTGGTAGAATGGTAAAGCCGTTGTGTTAGTGAATGTATGATTTGTTACTTTTTGAAAAAAAAAAAATTCCATTTGTTTGATTTCTGCTTATTCTTTTTCTTTTTGTGGCTTTTAACACAGAAAATATTTGTTTAGGTTGATTTTTTTTTATGGGTTTTGTTCAGATGTTATTTGTAGTTGAATTTTAATTTTATATTTTACAATGACAATAATTTGTGGCCAATAACTGACCACATTATTTTTATAACACAACGGCAAAATGCAAACGATAATGGATAACTTTAAAGCTGGTATGTATTATATTGTAAAGCTTACACAGGCGGGATTACATATTATATCACAGATTTATACAGTTTGATTAAAAAAGACAAATGTTTAATCAAACGCTAATCAAGCCTATTTCTTTATGACCTTATTTAGAAAAATATTAGATAATGTCCTCTTATCTTTTTTTTATTATGAAATTAATAGTAGAAATATGGCGTTGTGTATGATATTTGACTACTTACCTCATAACCATTAACTGTCCAGGTTATATTAGCAGCTGGTCTTGAATGTGATGATGTGCAATTTCCTTTTACTATATCGCCAACTTTGTAGCGGGGACGTATACCACTAATAACAGGATCTTTGCCAGGAACTACTGAAAGGAACACGGATTTTAAATATATGACAGAACATTTTGTTTATTATTTATTCGCATTTATTTCCATCAATATATAATGACTAGGATTATTTACGAAAATATTTTAATCCTTTGTGACACCGAGATCTACAATCGTAACACTGAGTAAAAAACCACGCGGGATTTTTAATTCTTTTTTTAAATGCTTACGCTTGTGGCATTAAAAGACTTTATAAATAAATAAAATTATTGTTTGTGCATATACTTATGGATTGGTGGTAGATTAAGTTATTTTTTTCATCCTTTAGGTTTATTTCAAAATAAACATTTTTTTGGATCTAACCTGTAGGTACCTACCCATGCATTGGCAGAATTAATACACACAGTGGTGCTTGGCCTTACTTTTGAATTAAGGCTTTTAATGTCCATTAATGTATGCATTATTGCATATATTAAAATATGGGTGTTACAATTGGAGGAATGTTAAAAATTTCAATGTTGATGGGGAATGTGGAGTATATTGCAAAGAAGAAACAGAGAAGAAACTGCATTCTTTGACTTGGAGTGACTTGATATTTTGCAGCAATTTTAAAGTATATTTCGTTATGCTCTTGCATTTGATTATATCGTCCAAAAAAAGGGCGATAGAATTTTGCACGCTTCAACCGAGTCGGGACGTTTGACACTTTGACGTTTGCTAATTTGTTATCTCTTTAACTAAGCTAATGTCTGGTGGGAATTTAGATTTGGTTGGTATTGGAACAGATCCTACCAAACTTTCGATAAAATATTTTTAATGGTTCATCACGATCAAAATCGACTATTTTCGCTTGATGTTGTAAAGTATTTTTTTTAATACGTAAGGTTGCTTGTAATATTCTTGTAATGTTAATCAAGCTCTTGGTAAATCATTATTTTAAATGAAAACTCGAAGAATGAACTCATGAACATATCACTTGCTTCCTTACAAGTATAATTTTTAGAAGTCGGCAACAGGTAACTGCAACTGCCTTTTTTTTAAAATTTGTCAGATTGCAGTATTCTTATTCATGCTTTATTGAATAGTAATTTTATAAAACGATTTTTTCTATTTTTTTATATTCCCTGGAAAAGAGTGTGCAGTTGATGCAATAAACTGAGGTTTATTTTTGTATTATTATTATTATTATTATTATTTTATTCAAAAAGAATATATAATTTCAATCGCATTTTTATAATTAAACTAAAACAATTCTATAAAAGAAAAAATAATTAAAAATTTACGAGCTTTATTTATTTCTAATGTGCGATTTCAGTTCATAAAACTTTTTATTGACGCTTATTTTTATTTCTCGCATTTGATTACTTTATCTATCGAATATCCTATTAAATTGAAATAATTTTTTTACTCTTTTTTACACGTTCATTTCCCTTCATTTGATTTTTTTATTATATGAACAGCTCTTCAGTAATTTAATTTCAATTTTTTTTCTCTTCACGCTTGCAATTATATTCACTTCATATCAATACGGTCATTAAATTTTCCAAAAAAAAAAGAAAAAAAAAAGAATTTTCTATTCGTAGTTTTAATTATTTTTCTTCAATATTTTTTTCGAAGCTTCTCCAACTTCCTTTGCATAATGACAATATTTGACAATTTAACACCTTTACAGCAAAGATAGCAAAAAAAAGAAGCTATTAAACGAGACTGTCAAAAAAATGGAAAAAAACAAAATAAATAAAAAAATTTCTTTTTAACGTTAAATAAATTGAAAATAATGCCAAAAAAAAGAAGAAGAATTGGAAAATTATTTCGGATATGCTATAAATAAAAAAAGAAGGAAAAATGTAAAAACTTTTGCATATTAATTGCTGAGTATGAAAAAGAAAAAAAAAAAAACAAGAAAAAAAAAGTTGGCTATAATTTTCTAGTGGAGCACAAACATTACAGAGAAGTTTTTCTTTCTGTTTTATCGCTGATGATGGCGATATTGAATATTGAAAAAAGGAAAAAAAATCATGACAAAAAAAAAAAAAAAAAGAAAAAGAATTGAAGTGTTAATAAAAAAGGAATTTTAAAAAATATATTTATGAATAATAACTCATACAATAATAAATCAGCCAAAAATTAAAATGAGAAAAAAAAACTAAAACTGAATCATTTAGAAATCATTATTTGCCTTTAACGAAAGTTAATTAACAATAAATTTAATTTTAAACTCAAAACTTTAATTCTAAATTATTGTATTGTATTGTATTGTTTTATGCCATGGTTATGTTATTCCTAGTGCCACTGACATGTAATGAGTAGCATTTCCTATTGGGCATTTATTTTATGTTTTATGCTGGTATTTGTTTTTAAAATTAATTTTCAACCTTCACATGCAAGTGTTAATTTTATTTATATTCTCTCTACGTTTTTTTTTTTTGCTTTAAGTTTTTCACTTATTGCTGATGATTGTTTTTGCTGCTGTTGTTGGTGTATAGTTTTGTTTTATTTCGTTTTTATGAAGTGGTAAGTGTTTTTTTGTTTGTTAAATAAAATTTCAAATTGTTAAATTATGTGCAGACATTTAATTTTTTGTTATTGTTATTGCCATTGCCATTGCAATTGCTACTGTTGTTTTTATACTTATAAGTTTATACATCGTTTGCAAAATTTGTGAAATTCCATGTGAAATTTCATATTAATTTTATTTCAATTTTTAAATAAGAGTGTGTGCGTTTTTTTGTTTTTTGTTTTAAGGTGATAGTATTTGGAGCCTATAATGGACTCAAACTCAAAGCATTTCATAGCGAGATTATATGAGAAATGATTATTCCAGGAATCGGTATATAAGTAGCTAAACAATGCATAAGAGACAAATTTTAATCCTTGCTATCGAAAAAAGATTATGATTAAAAATAAATAAAAAATTTTGGATATTCTCTGTTATTCATAGTATTTTATTAACTGCTGCGACAATGCAGCATTAGCTCTCTTTTATGCTGATTTTAAGCAAAATATATGGAATAAAAATAAAGAATGATTAATTTTACAAGTTTCGTATTGGGTTCAATCTAAAACATTAAAATATTTTACTGTATTGCTCATACAAAACTATCGTTAATGGTCTTAACAAAATATTTTGCTGGAGCCATTGACATACACCTGAAGCATGACATCATGTCTGGCTATGAAATGTTAATAGTTTTTCTCATTTTATTCTTATTTTTATTTAACCACCATTCTAGCTGTCATTAGAAATACCATTAGTCTGGCTACAACTATTTCAATGAACACACAAAATAGAAGTCAAATGCTTGAAATGTTGGTGTGTCTCCTCCATTCGATTATTCAATTGGAGACAGTCTTTTAGTCATCATCATCAGTCAACCATAGTTGCGTACAATAATTCCATTTGTTATACAGGAATGGTAATGAAGCATTACTGTTTTTCTTCCCCCAAATGTATTTTTCGCTGTTTACATTATATTACCAATGCAAAATCATTGAAAAAATATTCAAATGGAGTTTATTTTTTATTTTATTGTCTTGTTTCTTCTTATACAATTTTTAAAGCACCAAGTAATAAAGTGTACCAGTTTATGATTTCACCACAGTCTAACGGAGATTTCCTGTAAGACTTTTTAATGCTTACCCAAGGTATTAAAATTTAATATAATTTTTCTGTCTTTTTAATTCCACTTATCGTGGTCTTAAACACTATGTTGTACTAATTTAAACGAATTTTCTTTTGCTTAAACCTCAAGTAGCTTTTACGTTACCCAGTATAGTCTTAATAATTATTTGGTTTCTTTTAAATCGATTGAAGAGATAATAACTAACAATTAAATTTAATTTGTGAGAATTCGGAAGTTTCGTTAAAAATTTGGCATTCGTTTGAAAAACTTTAAAAAATTAAATTCAAATCCATATTGAATCAGATTTCATTTAATTTTTTTGCGTTTTCATTTTAAAACGTCAATAGTTTTTAAATTTGTTGTTCTCCGCTAGGAACATTAATTAATTTTTCATAAGACACTTCTTCACCATTTTTCACACATACACATACACACATACATATATATATATATGTATATATACATATTTTTTTTTTCGTTATTTAAATGCATTTTTCATGCGAATATATGCTGATTTAAAATGCAAACAAAAATTAAAGAAAAAAAAAGGAGGAGTAGAAAAGGATAGTTTTTTTTCGATAACAAGATTTTTCGCCACCTAGTTTTTTTTATTTTTGTTTTTGTTTAAATCTTTCTCTCTCTTCATCACCAAAAAATTTAAAAAAATGTGTCTGTCTTTGCCAATGATTGTCAATAACATGACATTAACCCAGTTTAGAATGGTAAACATTTTTAGCCAGAAAACGGAAAAAGAGAAAAAGAAAGACTGAGACTGAATCAACCAAACGTACAACAAAAAAGAATGAAAAAATAACAGCTTTTTAACACTCTAAACCAGAAGAAGAGGTATAAAATATGTGTTAAACCCGACTGAATGGTTCTTAGGGGTTATGACGAGGGGTATTAGGGGGTGTAGGAAACCCTAAAAAAAAAATAGCACATACATACATGTTCGTTTAAATAAAATCGAACGTTAGAAGAGATTTTTAGCAATAGTTTATGTTTTTTTTTTTTTATTTATTTTTTGGTTATCGTTAAAATTTATTCTTTAAAACCCCAACATGTAACAGAGAGCTGCTTTTAATGGCTTTTTGTTGTTTGTTTTAGTTCCATTTAAACATGTCAGCTTTTAGTTTTAGCATTAAATGTAACATGATCATATTCCACTCTCTCTCTCTCTCTCTCTCTCTCTAGGATATGTCTTTCATACATAGTCACCATGTGTATGAAAAACAACAAAAGGAAAAAAGGAAACTATTTTAAGACAGATTTTTGTGAAATTCGTTTGTTTATAGAATAAAGAAAAATAAAAGTTTGCAATTACAGGTGTATTTGCCGTAAAGGATTTTAAACTTTTTTTTTTGTATATTTTTTCTAATAAATTAAAGAAGAAAGAGATTTAAAACAATGATATTTCCAATCCATAAAATATTTCAGACACTAACATTCTATCTCCTCAATAACTGAAAATTTCTGCGCTTTGGTCTGGACTAAAAGTTAACCAGGAAGAACGATCAAACATTAAAAAGTTTTTATTCACACCCTTCAATATTAATGATGCAGAGAGTAAATTGTCGTTTGATTTTATCTCCAGGTTTAGAATATAAAAATTAATAATAATGGAATATAGTTGCGATAAAATTTAATATCTTCGTAGTTTAATTCGTACGACTTACCCACAACCTCGAGTTCTCCAGCACCAATAAGTGTGTGAAATGATGGTGCATCGGCTGAGACTTCACAGCTATATTTGCCAGAAGTTGCTGCATTTACAGTTTCCAATACCAACTGACTTTCGTTGGAAGATGAACGCTGAAATGAAAATAAATTATGAATTCGATTTTACACAGATTAAGGAATTTTAAAGATTTTAAAACGTGAATTCTTTCTCGTCTGCATTAAAAGTTTAACTAGCTTTCATTGAATATGAAAAACAACCTTAAAATCTTAGAAGAAGAAAAATGAAAAAAATAATAATTCTTTGGGAAATTAGAAAATTTTAATAACATAAATCTTTATTAAAATTTTAAGGTTAGCGAAAGAGGAAAAGCAAAAAAAAAAAGAAAAATGAAAATAAAAAATCACGCAAAAATAACCTGTGCATTAAAAATGCATAAACACCTGCATTGTAAAAGTGGTGAACTTTTAGTACGTTTATCTCTATACATACTCGTATACATATATGCACATATATGTATATACACTTAAATAATTTACACATACTTTTATCGTATATCATAAAATTATATGTAAACATGTAAACATACACAGACACATATATGTATACATGCTCCTCGCTCAGATAGTCGTATTTCATAGATAAAACTGCTAAATTTGCTAAAAAAAAATTATTTTAAATATTAAAAACTTAAAGCAGAATGTAAAGCAGCGTTAGCTGTAATTGTCGGCATAAAATAAGAGAGGCCAGCAGTTGCGAACCTGTGAGAACCACACATTCTCATAAAAAATAGTTTTACAGTTCCTTGAGATCCTCTTTACGCTTTACCTTTTTGGGCTTCGTTTTGTTATACAACTTGTACCAGTAGAAGACTGTCTGTGTCTCTCTCTATCTATATATGAGTGTTTGTGTGGCTGTGTTTTTAAAGGAAAATTTAATGCCTGTTTTAGTGCAGATTCACACATACTTGGCGAAAAGTATCTAGCAAAACTTGCTTGCAATTCCTGTTTGAATCCTGATACTGGTACTCTTAGTTTCCTTACTGGTTACAGGCTGTGCTGGCATCGTTTAAGCAACAATTTGCTGGCTGACGCAGCAATTTTACTCCTTTAACTGTGTATAATTTCCTGATGCCTCTTTTTCTTTATGTTTTAGCAGAGATATGTATGAGGTAAAGGAAAAGGAATTGCAGTTGTGGTTGAATTTGTAAGCAAATTTTAAATGACTACGTTTGAACAAATTCTACTCCCTTGATGTTGTTTTTTTTTTTTTACTTTATTTTTGAAAACTAACACGTACGTATTTTATTTGAATTATAGCCTCTACACGGTTTAGTTTTTAAAGTATTATATTGAAATCGCTTTTGGCAAAAGTAGANNGAGGAGGAGAAACATTTGTTGCTTGGTTTTCTATTATAAAAGTTAATCTTCTGAAGGTGTGAATACTTAACAAGCTTTTTTCAACAAAACATACTCAAATGCATTGGGTGGCAATGACTTTGTGATTTGTTTTTGTCAAACTAGTCAGAAAAATTTGTGATTTTAAATAATTTATTGTAGTTTTGATTTAATTTTGTCTTTAGTATGTAAAGTAATGCTTTCTGTAGAACAAAAATATTAAAAAATATTTATTTTTTATTACAATATGAATGAAATGAAACTTTAAATAAAGTAGAGCTGATGAATATTTAAAATCGTTTAATGGGACTGTGATTTTCTATAATTTTTAGTTTTAAATTCTATTAGCTACCTGGTCGTAAGACACATAGAGTTATAAATGTCTTACATACAAACATCGTTGTGAGTGAGAATAATTCTTATACAAACCTTTAATTATTCTATAACTTTTCAACTTAATGTATAATGCTTTCAATAATTAAGAAATCAAAACTGTTCCCTTCGCTGTACGGAAATGTAGTAAGTAGTGTTGTTAAAATTAAATTAGAGAGACGCTTAGTAAAAGCATACACGTTTCTATTCCTAATAAGTTCTGTGTAAAATGTATTAACATTTTTTTATAATCTATTGACATTGTCGCCAAAAGTTAGGGGATTGTGTAATGATCCCGACAATAGTAGTTAATAACAGTGGTTATAACACCTACAGAAAAGTTGCATATTTTTTTTTACTGAAAATTGCAACTTCATCTACTTTGTGATTGTGTTATTTAAATAAATTGCTTGAAAATTCGGATTCAAAAGAATTGGTACTACCCTATTAACTAACTATACTTACTTAACCATATTTGTTTAGAATTTCAATCAGAATTTTTCTTGTCGTGATTTCTTTAAAAAATTGTTCTGTTTTTTTGTTTAAATATCTTCGCATTTTTTTTGGATATTATGTTAGACAAAAACTAACGGTATACAACTTTAACAATGTTATTTCTGTACTACGTATTAGTGTGAAAGTATGCGCGTGTATATGTATGTTTGTGTATGAAATTTATTCTTTACTAACAATTCTTACTACCGTAACATTTTGTTAACGAGTATGAAAATTTGGTATTGGATTTAAAAGTATTCATAGATGGTATATATAAATGGATGCATAAAAGTGTTGGAGAGAGAGAGAGAGAGAGAGAGAGAGACAGGGAAGAGAAAAAGAAATTCCTGTAACTGGATTCGTTATTATTTCTTTTTAATTTTTTTGTTTACAAATACAAATGTGGATGCATGGAGATGAATGTAGAGTGCAAAAAAAAAAAAAAGAAAAAACTCTGTTTGTTTTAGTGTGAAACATACGTTTTTTGTAGTCACAATCTTGCATACGGAGCGTTACAAGTGTGGAGAAAAAAAAGTGCAAATAGTGTGTGTGTTTTTTTTTTGTTGTTTCTAATAACAATTTTAGTTGGTTAGTTGAGTATTCTCTGTTTATCCATGTGTATGTGTGTGTGTGTATGTGTGTGCGTTGCTTATATTGTTATAATATTTGCATATACCTTTTGCCTTTTGTTAGTATCCACTCGAATGTGAATTTTCTATGAATGGTTTTGGCATCAGATTTGTTTCGTTTTCTGTGGTTCCTATTGTTGTAGGTGTTGGTTGTTCGGTTGTTTGGTTTTTCGAATATTTTTTATTATTGAATTTATGAAAAGAGTTTAAAACTATAAAGTTTGGGTCACCTAACAACTAGTAAAACACTAAAGAATAACAACAATTTGCACAAAGATTATTTAAAAATGTTTTCAAAAAAATTCTTAAAAANNNNAACATTTTCTTCTTAAATAAATATGTATTGAAATATTTGAATATTTGTTTGGCAGCATTAAATGAATCTGTGTTAATGTCAAATATTACTAACTATCGCATGTATGTTGATGCATAATTGTATGCCATTTGAATTTTATATTCTAATATTGAGTATTGATTTCAAATAGTTTGTAATGGAATGAATCTATCCATGTGAATGAAACCGCTGATTTCATGTCTGATTTCTATGTCATTTACAATGTACGTATTTAGTTCATATCGGCTAACCTTTAAATATTTACAAAATTTTAAGTTTTTAGACATTTTTTTTAAAAGAAAAAAAAAATAAATATTTGTATTAGTTTATAATGAGCATCATTTACTTTGAA
>QOCX01000124.1:0-46847 GCA_005959815.1 Sarcophaga bullata
TTATAGGTAAATTTATGCGTACATTATGTGTTCGCTTATATTTAATGCTTCTGATTATAAAATCTCTATGAAATGGTAAAGGTTATGAACACAAATATGCATCAGCTGTTGTACTAAAATTTATAGTCAAGGATTTTATTGATTTGAAAGAAAAAAAACCAGCTGAATGTCATAACTTTTAGTTGCATGAATTCAAAAGTGTTTCCGCTCTAAAACTTGTTGCGTTATAAACACACGCATGCATATGTACTTTATGAGAATTGTCATTAAAACCAAAAGATCATTGTTGTGGTAAATATACTCTACATATGCATGTAGTTGAATATGTTTAAAGAGAACTTTTACATCCAAAACAAATGTTGAAATTACGAAAATTTAATCTCAGCGCAGATTCCAAAATATCCCAAAGAATTTTGTGTCTTTGCCTGTAGTCGCTACTACCAGGTCATCCTTATAAAGAGATTATCTTTCAATGGCTGGCGAATATTTCAATTTTTTGCAAACATTGTTATTTCGTTTGGCGTAATTATTAGCCGACTTCTGATAAATTGGCACATTTTTCGATAAAAAATCAAGATCCATCAAAAATTTTCAAAAATTTTAAGCTCAAAGTTCATTTGACTCTTTATTTATACGCTTTGTATAATAACTTCGCCAATTTTTGCCCGATTTTCTCTAAAAAAGTATCAATCTCTCTCACAAGAGAATGCAATTTAAGAATTTTAGCACTTATTTTATATTTCCTAATTAAATTTGGCAATTAAGTATGGTCACACTTGAAAAAATAAGAAAAAATAATATTTTCCAAGTTTACCCCATCAAAACTTATAATATATTAATTTGAATAATATTTTTCTGTACGTTGTTTTAAAGGTTTATCGCTTATCTTTCCAAAATACAATGATTTTTCAAAATCTGTTCAGAAATATTTGAGTAACAAATAATTTTGTGTATAAAGTTCGAAAAAACAGTTTCTAGAGTGTATTTCCACTGTTGCATGGTGTAATTATTTCCGAAGAGTTAACGAACAGGTTTGTAACATTACTTGATTTAAGAACTGATGGGATAATGTAATTAGACTTCAGACCATTGTTATATATCCACTTAAAAAGGAAGTAAACAAGATAAAATAACAATAACAAACTACACATATCATACGGTAAACTGAATTCTACAAACATAAAAACGCGTACAAAAGTATAGGAAAGGAACAAACCAAAGTTTAAAAACCCAATTGAAAGATTGTGGAACTACCAGACATCAAGTTAAAGTGGAATAAGTAGAGCTAAGTACGATGATGCCACAAAGTCTTGAGTTGTCAGTAAGTGATGCAGTGTGAGGCTATGATTAACAAACTGAGTACTAAGATAGTTTGTTTGATCCTTTATTATACTTGATAAAATATATTTGTATAGACTGAAAATCGTTGAGGTGATTACAAACGAATCAAATATTTATGAATTGAAAACTGAATTTAGTTAACATGGATTTAAACAGTATTATTATGCTTTATCCAAGCTACTTCATATTAAACGTAACATTATTTCAATATTTTTGACGGAAATAGTTTCGTTCTATAAGAAATTACACTCAAATTAAATGTGAGTTAATGTAATAAATTTAAATAATTTAAATCTCAAATTCCTTATTTAATACCTAAAATTTAAATTAATTGTTTAAATAAATTAATCAAGATCTTAGCACAACGATTTATTCAAGTACTAACACGAGGTCTTATTCTACACACACCAGTTTGGGCATAAAATATTTGCAACTCTTTGTACAAGTCAACACTGCTATGCATTTATATTTGAAATGTTTCATAGGAAGAAATAAATTACAAACATATTTCAAATGTTCTACCATATATGGTTGCTAAACTGTAAAGGTGTTACATCAAATGAAAACATATTTGTAAACATTTTATGGAATTTAGAGCATAAATTTCAAAATCCATGTTCGTTGCATGTCTCTCGTAAAGCATTTAAATCAGAAAAGCATACAAAAGTCTTCGTAGTGTAGAAGATAGTGTGTTGGTCATGGATGTGAGAGCCATGCTTCAAACCTTTGACGTCTCGAACAAAACGACATTTGAAAAAATATTTCTTCGGAGACTTTCTCTCTGCAGATTTCAGGCAAAACGGTTGGACAGTAAATTAAATTACCAAGAAAAGTTGTTCAAGCATCCTCATGAATAAAATTAACCCATATGGTGGCGTTAGAAACTTGGTAGTAATCATAGCTGAAGCAAGTTAAGCAAGCAACGAACAAAAAAATCTCCAAACTTCACCCTTTTTTATGATTGAAGTTCCATTGCTTTGCTTCTGAATTGGAAAATGTGCTTAGTATACCTAGAGCTGGCTCTTCAACGTTTCAAAGGGTTCAACTATTCTCTTATGGAGATAACATCACCTCGATAAAGATAAGAGCAAACAGTAAAAACTCCTGTAATATTCAGGACAACAAATCTTTTGTTTCATATTTGACAGTTCACATGACGCGACTTGATTAATAAATTTCTGGCGCTTTACAGGAATGCCTCAAGAGAAAAGATTTTCGATATCTGCTGCTTTTATGCTGCGTTTATTCTTTTATAAACAACTACAAGAGAAATTTGTGCTGGGCAGCTCTGCCAGCAGACAGCGAAAGACTGAGTTTTCTTTCATCCTAGTGATGCAACAAAAAAGGATATGGGCATTTATAGCGAACGGTATCAAAGCCAGAGACGTTTGTTGTTGTGCTCACTGTCTTCAGCACTTATATGGCATAGAAAATTTTTGAAACGAATTAATTCAAAAATTTTGATAAATCTTGGCTATTAGATAGTAACTCTTGCCTAAAGTTGGGTTATAAATATTACGTTGTATACGCACATCCATACAATACTACACTAATAGCAATACATACATAATTGGGCATTATAACCCCTTCAATCAAGATTACGACCTAGTTTCGCATATCACTTATGTTGTGTGTATTAATTTTTTACATGAGTGGTGGGACTTATTGTTTAAAGCCGATTTCGAACGACAGATTTTTGAGAAATTTTTTCATGGCAATTTTATTTACTGTCAGAAATTTTGCCAGAAATCTGCTGAGAAGAAGTTGTCGAAGAAATATTTATATTCCGTTATGTTGGAGATGTCTGACCTCAGGTTTGCATAATAGCCTCAAGTCTAATGAGTCAACAGAGTACCTACGAAACTAAGGCGACTACAGTGTCTCTCCTCAAACCCAGTTGAGTTTTTTCCAAACCAGGAAGGTGGGACTGACCTGCTTTTTATATAAAAATAATTCAATAATATTGTTACGAAAATGGAAATGGTGTAACATCGTTTAAGATTAAAATGTTAAACAAAAGCTACAAAAACAAAGAACCACGGACTTGTTTACTTGATTAACAAATAAACAAAATTATAACAACAACATCACTATTCACGGAAGAGGCATAAACAAGTAAACAACAAGCAATAACACTGCAAGGACGAATGTAAACAAGATACAACAACAACAACAACAAACATGAAAGCATAAATAAATGTAAACAACGCTATAATAAATGTAAAGGAACGCTAATTACATTTGTGGTGAACCTTCAAAAATCTTCATCAGACTGTTTACATCGCTATATAAAAGCCAAGGCAAAGCAAGCAGTAGTCGCAATAGAAGTTCAGTTAGTTTGTGTGAAGACGCTGTGCGTGTGAGGAAAGCAATCGTGGTTTGAAGATCTACAGACCAACTGTGTAGTAATTGTTATTGTTTATCGCAAAGGTTATAAACAAAGGAATAACAAATAAAGCAATTGTTTTTGTTAGAATCAGTTGTGAACAGTGGCACACAAAAGTTGTGCAAATAATAAAGAATTTAATTAAAATTAAAGACAAATTAATTTTTATTTTTTATTTGCTATCGACGAGCTCATATTTTAAACGTTTTTTAAAAGGTAAAAACGTAACAATATTTATACAAACAGAAGCCACGTGGAAAATTTTAAAAATATTTGAATATGGCAACGAAAGTTTTTGGCTTATAAATGTTTACCAGTTTGCATGCTGAATGAATTTAACTGCACATTTCATTGAAGAAGAAAAACAAAAGATTTATGGTACTAATTACTTAAAAAATGCTGTTGATCTGATGCATAAGTTATTTAGTGAGATGTTTATTTAGCATAAGGTATTCTATGCAGCATCCATCAATTGTGCACTTTTGCCAATATTGTAGTTGAGCTGTGTGTTTATAAATTATGAAATTGTTGATTTGATTGTTTTATTTTTCCCTTTTGCATTTGTTCCAATTTCTCTTTTCATTTTATTATTCTCTTGTGTGGGTTTAAATTAAATAAACGTACAAAGAAAAATAAAAAAAAAAAAATAAAATTACAATCGAAAATCAAAAATCCCAAAAAAAAATGTTAAAAAAAAAATGTTGAAACATATGAGAACGAAAACAATACAACAATACTACGTTTCTATTGTTGTTTAACAAGGGTAATAATTAAAAAATAAAGAAAATGTTCATTTTTCTTTTATTAAATTAAAAATGAAAATTGCATATTAGTTTTCAACATCTTAGAATTATTGTTGGGTGGGGTTTGAAAATCTCAATTGTTTAGCAAGACAATTCTTCTTACTTGGCCTTGTAGGTGTTAGAAAAATTTATATTTTCTTTGTTATTATTATTGTTGTTGTTGCTGTTTTTATTATTTTTTTTTCTTTTAAAACTCTTGTAGTTCATGGTATTAATTAAAAGTTGTTGTTTTATTTTCATGTTTTTCTTACTGCCTGTTTGCATTGTAAGCCGTCAGGTTCTGGTTGAAAAAAACCGAAAGACTGAAATAACCATACAAACACTTGCAATATATTTATAAAGAAAATATCTTGAAAATATTATTAAATAAATACACACACACACACACATACTGACCTATGGTTATTACGTGTATACTACAGCATGCATACATAAAAAGAGGTTCATAGAATTTTTTCGATATTTTCTTCAGGTTAAAATTTCTCTTTTCGTTTCCATACAAACACCTGCAATATACTTGCAGAAAAATATTTCTTAAATTATTTACAAACAAATACACATGCATTTATATGCATTACAGCTGCAGAAGAATGTTTTTTTCCATTTTTCTTCAATTCAAAATCCCTTTTTTTTTTTTCTTAATTAAAAAAAAATTTTTTTTCTTCTTTTGGCATTTTGTAAATAAAATTTACTTGTGGGTGACATAAATAAACATAAAATAATTAAGAATCTTTGTTTTTTGTTTTTTAATTTATTTTTTTATATTTTTGATATTAAAACTCAACAGACAATAAAACATGTTCGCTTATGAAATATTTTTAAAGGGAAATTTACTGAAAATTTTTTTCATAATTTTTTTCTTTAAAAAATATTTCACAATACGATTTTTATTTGAATTTTAGTTTTTTTTTTTTAACAAAATACAATACAAAACAAATTATAAAAAATTTAAAAAAAAATTTTTTTTTTTCTTACCTCCAAGACTTCAAGGCACTTACTTAGGCAGTAAAGCAATGTTGTGTGCAGTAAATTATCCAAAATTTTTCTGTATTTTATTTTTCTTATTGAAATGTTAGTAAAAATTTAAGGAAATTGATATTTAATATCCTTTATTTAATTGAAAACATTTGTAGATAAAAAATTATTTCAAAGTTTATTTCAGTTTTAAAATCAAAATTGTTTTTTTTTATTGAAATTTTTTAAAGGAAATACATTTCTTTACAACACAATATTAAATGTAAAATTTAAAAATAACACTATGCTACACAATGTAAAAAATTAAATACACCCCAGCAACTAACTAGCCTAAGTTGTTCAGTTAGTTAAGTAGAATTCAAAAATATTTTGTTTTTTTTATTTCTCCAACCCTCCAAACTTGTTTTATTTGACAAAAACTGTTTTTTTTTTTGGACTTTATGCAGAAATTTATTGATTACACAAACATTTCTGAACCAATGTTCAAAATTTAAACCTTATTGGAAAGGAAAAGGATGGGCCTTTCAAACTATATACATACATATAGTTTTTGACTTAATATTCTACAAGGTTTGATGAGGTAAACTTGACAATTGTGAATTTTTTCATAGTTTTTCAAGTTTGTCCGTTCATAGCAACAAACTTTAATTGAAAATACGCAAAAAGTAATGACATTCTGACAGTGCATTATCTTGTAAAGAGATTGATATTTCGTTTGATCAAATCGGATAATAATTAGCGTACTTATGATTTAAAGAGTCTAACAGTCGAGTTATATTTTTCATATTTTCAAATGAACTTTTCGTTCAAAAATTTTTTCAGAATTTTTGTGCGATTTTAATTGTTTATCAGAAAATGTTTCAATTTCACATTTGATCAAACAGACCAGAAGTTGGCCTATGTTTGCGCAAAGGGAAATAATAATATTTCCAAAAAACACAAATATATGCCGACTTCTGGTAGTCGTGCAAACGTGAAATTGACACATTTAGTGATAAACAATCAAGATCCATCAAAAACTCTGAAAATTTTTGAACTGAAAGTTCATTTGATAAGATAACATATATAAAAAATATAACACATACAGACTGGTGTGTAACTATTGAAATAGAACTACTGTAATTTTTGTTCGATTTGATCAAACGAAATGTCAATCTCTTTACAAGATACTGCACTTTCATAATGTCATTATTATTTTATATTTTTTAATTAATTTTGCAATACGAATAGCCAAACTTGAAAAAAATGAGAGAAATATCATATTTTCCAAGTTTTTCCGATCAAAACTCATAAGATATCAGTTTGAAGAAAATGTTTAGTCTACCGTTCTAAAAGTTGATTGATCTCTTCCTTTTCTAAAAAAAACTTTGGATTTTTAAAATACGTTCAAACATATTTGGTAATCAATGAGTTTGTGTGAAAAGATCAAGAAAAAAACAGTTTTGTCAAATAAAACAAGGGAGGGATCGAGAAATTTAAAAAAAAATATTTTTGAGTTCCACTCAACCTAGTGAACAACTTAGACTATGACATTACTCGAGTGTATTTTCACTGTCGCTCTGTGTAATTTCATTTCTAGTTGTAGTACAGAATTGTATTTCATTTAATATTGCTTAAGATCACAACAAATAATATTAAATTCTTAGATCATAAGGCTATAAAGAGCTCCACAGTTTTACTGTTTATTGGAGTGAATGGTGGCAACTTAAGGCAAGACCTGCATAGATTTGCTTATGCAACTGATCTGCTATCAATGAGATGCAGTCGTTAAGCATTACAGAAATTTAAATTGAAATAGATCATGAGCATGATTGCCGTAGGAATTGTGTTGGCGTATTAGACGTAGGACAACGGTTCTAATCTTGGGTCAAAAATCTCCAATAAAACGGCCACTTCCTCTCAGCAGATTTCTGCCAAAAGCTGTGAGAGTGAATGAAATTGGTAGGAAAAAGTTTCGCAAAAAAACTGGCCATGCATAAAATTAAAACACACAAACATGGGTGATGTGAAAAGCTAGGTTGTAATCCTGACTAAAGGATTGTAATCACCAGTTAAGTTAAATAATCAAAGAGGTATCGCAATCCATTTTGGAATGAAGTTTATTTACCAAGGAAATAAAAATCATGTTGTTTGTCCATTACAAATTTAAAGTTTTTAGTGGCAGAATATGTAGTTACGTTCCCTAAGTCTGATCTATGCAACTCATAGCGCAACCATATTATGCTTGAACCAATTATGAGAGAGTTTTCTTGCATGAGCCTAAACTAATACTGCTTTTAGGGTCCTGGCCATGTCATAGAAGATAAAGAAAAGTCCAATACCACGGTTTAAGCCACATGTTGTAGCGTAGCTCTACTTAACGTAGAAAGAAACTCCAGTTACTCACGTAACTCCAATCCAGCAAATACTTTCTGTAGCAAGAAGTTTATGTTTTCAATGAATTGGATATCTTGTGGTAACTGAGTTTTTAATAAACTCCAATCATATGATTTACATAGACAAAGTAAAGGAATACAGAATTTCGAAATTCTAATTAAAAATTTGATTTTATCTTTAGTAAACCAAAGAAACAAAAACAAAAACAAACAATAACTTTTGAAAAATGATTTTTTTCCTTGTGTTTGACATATGATTCACATTCACTTTTGCTTGATTCTACTTTAAAAAAAACAAAAAAAAAAAAAATAAACTCCCAAATTAAAAATCTTGTATTCCTTTGCCATTTTCAAAGGAAAATTTCAAATTTCGAATAAAATAAACTGCTGTGGGAAGATTGAAATGTTAAAACGAAAGGAAAACGAGATTGAAATTCTGGTTTTCTTTTTTTTTTAAATTTTACAGCCTTTTTGTTGTTGTAGTTGTTGTTGTTGCGTGTTGTTGGTATTGGTGTTTCCCATTATCCTGTAAAAATAAATTTTGATCGTGTTTATTTACGACTACAGCCATAGATTGTGTCCTTATTTACTTTGTAACAATGTAACGAATTACGAGGGGCTGTAATAAATTTAATTTTATCAAAGCTTTAATATGTTTACACTCTTTATTACATCATCCTAATAAATAAGCGGTGTGTACACCACTCCTCCCTCTGTTTCTCATCTTTGCTCTCCTGCTCTATATTTTCTTCCACTTAATGGTTAAAATACTAAATGAATCTGTTTTTTACAACACCCCCACCCCCAACCCCCCCACTTACTTTAAGGAACACAGTGTAGGCACAATGTAATGGCATTCAATGGCGTTCCATTTAGTTTCCCTATGCCCCAATAGCGTAGACAAATAAAAACAGATGACAATGACTGACGATGAACGTGCCTTAAATATTGTCTCTGCCATAAGAAACATTAGAGTTTCCGTTTTTGAAAAACTCCCCGTATGGGAAAAATGAACTGAACCGAACCGAACCGAGTCGTGTGAGTGGCAAGGCATGGCCAGGCAAGGCGAGACGAGTCGAGCCAAACACACTAAATAAGTCAGTGTGTCATTAGTTGTTGTTGTTGTTGTTGGTTCGTTTCATGCATGTAAGATGGCTGTTTTTAGAAACTCCAAAAACAATTGAAGTTGTTGTAGGTAGTTGTAGTGGTGGTAGTTGTAATGTTGTGTTTGTTGTTGTAAAGGTATATTTATATTTATGTATTGTCGGTATTGTATTGTTGCTGCCATCGCAAAAAGGAAGCAATTTCCAAGCAAACTGTAATACCCAATGAACTATTTAAGGAACAACAACAAAAACAAATAAAAAAAAGAAACAAAAATAATGAAATTTGCCATCCCTTAAAGACATTAAATGGAAGTGCATTTATATTGAACCGTTATAATGCCGTGTATAAGTATAAAAAACGTTTGTTGTTGTTGAAATGTTTCACTGGGTACACTCACACACTGCCTATGCCGATGAGTTTCGTTTTCTAGATTGGAGCCTGCTGATGGTGGCAAATTTTTAACATTTTTCTTTACAACTGAATTGTTATTACTTAAGTATGTATGTACGTACGTACGTATGTATGTATTTTTATTATCAGCCTTAGTCACGTTTCAATTTACGGCCCATTGACGGTTAGAATTTGCAATCACGTTGCCCAACACATTCATGCAACAGAAATAATGAAAACAACACGGCAACCAATCTAACAATCCAATTGCCAAACCAAACTGTTACCTAAAAAAAAAGGGGATACAAAATACAAGCCAGAGAGACATATCGACGACCATGTAAACGTCGAATATTTACATTCAATAGAAGCAGAATTGTTGTTGTTGGATTTTGGCCACAGCAACACCAGCAACTGAAGGTAAATTTTTGTTTTTTTTTTGTTCCTTTGCTTTTTCTTTGGGGGGGGGGGTGGTGTTGGAAATATTTTTATCATTCATTCTATTACACCCGCTCTCTATTAAAGGGAGAATAGTCCATAAGAAGAAGAAGAATAGCCCAACCAATGACAATTACAGTTTTGACAAGCACCGCAAAAATTGGTTCCATGACAGTGGGGCTTATTGGTTTCACTAGACACGGTTTTGGGCAAGTGATTTATATTGGCATTATTTGTGCATTGGAACAGAATTCACAGACAAGTTTTGTAGCTAGCAAATAAAAAGTTTAAGCGGCGGTAAAAAGAAATTTAAAAAAGAATGTAAGAGAGAGTGAGAAAGAGAACTAGGCTAAGCCTTAATCTATGTTGAGTACTTGATGATAGCCAGCGGAAAACTAGAATTAATTTCTAGCAAATAAATGACACATAAAATGCACTGATGCTGATGCATACCAAGAAGCTAAAATGCATGACTTTGATTATCGGAGATATCAACGATAGCTACACGACAATTATCGATAACGCTACTCATGTTGTGTGTGGTAGTTTTATGCATGAGTGACAGAACCTAAAAATTAAAGACGACTCCGAACAAGAGATTTTTGAGAAACTTTTCAAGGCAGTTTCGTTTTGTTTGAGAAGTCAAAGCTGGGTTTTGAACCACAAGTTCCCATCTAACATGACTGCATTTACTATGTTTAGACAAAAAAATTTTCTTTTCATATTGAAAGACGTTTGGAAATACTGTACCCAAATAAGTTTTAGTTTTTGCACTATGAGTACATTTTATAATAATGATAACGGTTGTTCATAGTAACGAACTGTTCATGCAATACAATTGAAAGTGGGTAATGCAATAAAGCCTGACTGCTTGCCAGCTTTCGTAAGCGCTATACAGAGAGGCAATTGTCGGTGGTGGTCGTGCAGGAAGAATATAAAACAAGTGAGACAGACAGTGAATGAATAGAATTGTTTGAATGTCTGTCTCTTCTTTGTTTTTTTTTCTTTTTTTGTTTGTTTGTTTTGTCATGTTCGTGTAATACAACAAAATTTCTATATAAAGCACGATGCAATTCTATATGTACGTTGTAGTTGTAGTTGTAGTTGTTGTAATTTTATTTTCTAAATTTATTGGAACGTAGTTATTTTTTCTCCACACATTTTTCGTTTTTTTGCTTCTGCTGAATCTTTTAAAAATATGGTAGTGATTTCTGTACTGATTTTCCGTACTGATTTTCTTCTTTTTCCTCTACTTACTCCTACTGCTGTACTGTGTTAAGCCATAACTAAGTTCTACAAAAGGGCAACAACAATGTCTGCTTCCGTTTCCTTTAAGCAGAAATTTTGTTGTACACTGTAGCTGGCACAACACGACTTGATTATGACATCAAAAAAAAAAAAAAAAAAAAGAAGAAAAATGAAAACCGGACAGAGGATGAGAAAAATAAAAAAAAGGCTATACTGTCCCGTCTGCCATTGTCCATTAAAAGTTGTTGTTTTCTATCTTTCTTGCTTTCTTTTTTTTTTGTTTTTGTTTTCTAATTTAAGCTGGACATGGCATAGATATTATAAGCGGGTTAGACACCTCTTTACACTCATTTACGTAGCAGTTGACTTTGATTTCCTTTACGGCCACATTGTATTTTTTCTTGCTTCTTCTTTTCTTTTTTTTACAATGTTATCCTGGCGCTTGTATAATACAATATTTCTATCACTAATACCAATACTATTACCACTACCACTATAAACTGAATATTTGTGTTGTACAATTGTTAATAACAGTGCTGTGTTACACCTGTAGAATAGATTTTTGCTTGTATTTTAATTCCTGTACTCCATTGCCTGGTATTTTATATTTCCTGGCCAGCGTACATTTTTGGTGTGGCCTTAAGCCTCTCTAACACGTTTCCACCTGGCCAGATGGTTTTTTTTCTTTTCGCTTATGGAAGTGAACTGCATTGGCACAAAACTAAGGAAGGGGTGGGGGCGGGGGTGGCTGGTAATCGTAATTTTATTTAGAGTGGCCTTTTAGCCTTTTCGTTTTGCCGGCTGTTCTGTGTCGGCTGTCTATGTAATGTTGCTGTTTTTTGTTCTTTTCTCTTGTTTTGTTTTGGTTTTGTTTTGGTTTTGTTTCTGATGAATCGTAAATTTTTCGTTTTTATTACATAATTTCTGTCATTAGGACATTGTCTAACTTCCTATTCCGGTGCTATTCTCAGTTTATGAGGGTCTACGTATGTGTTTGTGGGTATTTTCCAATTTCTTGTTATTCTTTCCTTCATTCGGCCATTTCAGTTACATTTCAGTCTTTTGTTAAGCATGCATGAATATCCTTCTTTAATGGCAATTGTTGTGGCCTTCGTAGTGGTTTTAAGATTTTTTTTTGTTTTCTGTTCACAATTTATTTTTATTTTCATTTAATCTTTATTTTTTTTAAAGGATTTTTTCTTTCTTATAAAATAAAAGGCTTTTCTTTTCTTTTTTCTACAATTTTTTATACTCAATTTACCTTTTGAGATGACGATGCTGATGTTTGTTTTGCTGAAAACACGTAGAATATTAGACGATCTAAGCAATGTTGTTGTATATACCACATACATATATGTGTGTACGTGTGTAGGGGGTACTTAAGGGCTAAGAGTTACGTTAATTTCTAATGAACCTTTCAAATTTTTAATGGAATTTTCTTTACAAAGGGGCAAGGGTATAGCAGAACTCTTTATTTAAAGAAAGTTCTTGCTTGCAAGAGGGCGTATTCATAAGTTGTTGGTTCATGTTTTAAGTGAATTTATAAATTTACTTAAAAGCCACAATTTCCCTTAGCAAAAATTCTTTCCTTTGGTGTATTAAACACTTTAATATGTGTTTAGTTGGCTTTCTACTGCCATGAATCCACAGAAATTCGCATTAAAAACTTAGTCAAAGAATAGCATCTGTTTGTAGTCGCCATAGTCTACACGTAGGTCCGGGGTTCAAAACCCGTGTCAGATGTTTCCAATAAAACGAAATATGGAAAAAAATGTTTCTTCAGATTTCAGGGAAAACTCACAAAGTAAAATAAAATTGCCAAAAAAAAAAGTTGCTCAAAAAAATTTTTAATTCATCTACGCTTATACGCTAACCCTCTTGATTTTACGCTCTAGCCATAAGTAGTTTTGTACTCGTAAAAGAACGAAGGAGCCAAATGAACAGACCATTAATTAGAAATTGTTAATGATTATAACGTCATTTAAAAATACAAACACACACACACACACACACATACACACGTACACGCATATATTTTTATTTTGAAAATTTTATGAACTTTACAACAACAACACTTATTCTCTGTGTCTGCCTCTATTTTAATACCCTTTTCCAGTTGTACACGCATACACTTAAAACACCGTCTTACTTAGGGTCTCTCGGTAAGCCAAGAATTGTGTTCAAATAGAAATTGTTGCTCTCATTAAAAGTTTTCTCTTCATTAAATACAAAATATTGAAGCATATTTTTGAGCATTAAATAAATACGACTTGACTTCTCTTTTCACTTTCTTTTCTCTTCAGTGCTATTCTCTATTTTATGTACATAGCTGTAGTGTAGTGTAGTGTGTGAGTGTGTGTATGTGTCTTTTATGTTGGCAATTTCTTTTAAAAATATTACAATAAAGTAACGGTAAAATGGAGAGAACAAAGCATGCATGCATATGTGTCTTTATAAATAAATTGTAGACAAAATAAAAGGAAAAAAAAAAATCAAAAAAAAGTAACAAGAAATCCAACGCAATCATGTTTAATTTTTCTTTTTTATTCTCTTCTCAATCTCAGTTTATGCTTTGATTTTGCTATTGCTATTGTTGTTGGTGTAGCTATTATATCATGACATGCACACACACACACACACACATAACATACATTGCCTTGTTGAGAACGATGATAGTGTTTTAAATGGAAAGCAAAGTAAAGTGCGTGCATGTGGTAATGTAGGCGTTTAGTATCGTTGTATTTATAGATAAATGAGTGTGTGTGTGTGTGTGTGTATTACTTACTATTATGATTATAATGATAATGCTTACACACATACAGAAAGTATGTATGATGAAGTAGATAGCAGGCAGGCAAGCATTCAGGCAGTCAGGCAAGCTTAAATTATAATTTGTAATCATTGAACCACAATCATTTCTATAGTTTCTGTTCTAAGCTTCATACTTGCGTACATATGTATGTATGTACTTGAATGCGCCTATGCAAGTGTGTTAGTGTAGGTTATAATAATAATACCAAACATTATCTTTTAATTGAATCGTTAGATGTTGTACTTTGTATATGCCACCACAAACACACAAAGCAATTACATCAGCCACAACAACAATAACACACACAGGTCGAGTAAAATTGTTTGATAAAATATTAAAAAAAGAAAAATCGTATTTTTTATGAGCGTGTGCGTGTGCGTGTGCGTGTTTTTTCTAGTTTCTTGCCATAAACACGAAAGAATCATTTGTTTTACCTTGGTTTTAATCACTTTAAGCCGTTATTAGTTGTATTTAATGATGATTATGTTGTTGTTGTTGTTCTTGTTGTTGTTGTTGTTCTTATAATACATATTCAAAAAAGATTTCTCATTTCAAAGAAATTCAAAATTTTATTAAAATTACACATACACACACAAAGAACGGGATTTGTGTGTGTATGCGTTCATGTAGAAGAGTTAATTAAATTTTATGTTGCACTTGTTTTATCCTTTTTCTTTCTGTTCTAATTAATGGCAAAACTTTTTCATGACCTTTATGGAAAGCTTTAAAGAAATTTTAATAGATTCGATAATGTTTCATTAAAACTGCTCGCTCTAGTATTGTGTGTGTTGTCAGGGAGTACCAGTGACAATGGTAGTAGAAACAGGTTGTTTAATGTTTAGAATTTAAAAATGATTTGAAATTTACTGCTTACGTACTGTTTAGATTGCCTTGCAACTTTTGGCATATTTTTTATTCTGACATTACCTTGTGTTAGTTTAAGTTTAAGTACTGAAAGAAGAAGAAGTTTGAAAAGATCCTAACCTTGGAATTTATTTTTGTCACAATATATTTGGATACAAAAAAAAAAAGAAAAAAAACAATGAAAGCGTTAAAATCGACAGAAACTTATATTCAAAGTAGAAATGAATTTTTCTTTAAAAAAATATATTGAAATACCAATAAAAATTGATTTGTGAAATAAATTCGAATTGAAATCCAAGACGCAATCCACAAATTTTAAGCTACCACATTTAGCGTGTAACAGAGCAAAATTTTCTCATTAACAGAGCAAAACTTGCCCTTAACAGGCACTGTTAGAGGTTTAACAGTATCCATCTGAAGAAGATACCTTGCTTAGGAGCTAATTTTAGGGCATATACTAGGTCTAGGAGTACCATATCATACTCGAAGGATGGCTCCAAGGCCTTTTTATATAATCAACAAAATAGTTCCACATGAAGTCATATGGTATTGTGAAAATTGGCTTTGAAACCTAAAAAATGTTTTTTATGAAAATCCTAGAAGATCAGTGGCCATTTGGAAGATATAAGAAATAGTTATACCATACAGACTATATGTACATGATAGTCCAGAGTGTCCTCTTTCTAACGGTGGTAGTGGATAGCTGAAATATTTTGTGAGCCGAGATATTCAATTTTCAAAAAATTGATTTTCGACCAAAAACGTTATGAAAATTCTCTAGAAGATCAGTGGCCATTTTGGAAGATAAAGAAATAGTATACCATACAGACTATATGTACAATGATAGTCCAGAGTGTCCTCTTTCCAACGGTGGTAGTGGGACAGTCGAAATAATTCCGTCCTCCATCCCCACCAACCATCCTTTCATTTCAAATTATTGATTTACAAATAATAATGATAATGAAGAATAAACTTCATGTCAATAGTCTTATTTCACGTGTAAACAGTTAACAGTGCTCTGTTAAGGTAAATTTGTTCTGTTAAGAGCCAATTTTGCTCTGTTAAAAGACAAATGTGGCGTTCTAAAATTTATGGATTGCGTCTTGGATTTTCAATTCGAATTTAACTTCCACACACATTAAAAATTTGAAGGTCCTTATTAAGGAATTTATTGTAGTGTGTTGGCTTATCAGACGTGAGCTCACGGTTCAAAACGTGGATCAGACATCTCGATCAGAACGAAATATGAAACAATATTTTGTCAACGTCATCTTTAAACTTTAGGTCTCGCTACTTATGGATAAAAATTACTACACACTACAAAAGTGGCGTGAAAAGTTACATCGTAATCCTAACTGGATCTTGGTGGCTACGTTAATTAGCAAAATTGCCATATTTAGGGCATAGATGCATGCATTCCGAGTGATTGCTGGGTGAGACTTGTGGAGCAGAAGCATCAACAAGCATGATAACTGATTTTGTTTTTTGTAACCGCTATTCATGGCATTGATGTGAACGATGTTTTTGGTTTGTGGAGCAGAAGCATCAACAAACATGATAACCGATTTTTTTTTATAACGATGTTTTTGGTTTCAACAGGACCACATCACATGCCACAATTCGATTTATTAATAGTCGTTTGATGTCCGTTTAATTAGTCGAAATGGTGTTGACAATTGTCCGCCAAGAAGTTATTTTTTTTGACAACGTTTGGTTATTTTCTGTGGGGTGCCGTTGAAGCAAAATGTTATGGCGACAAGCCAGAGACAATTGAGCGTTTGAAGTTCAACAGTTGTGATGGCATTGCCGAAAAAGAGTGCGCGAAAATTGTTCTGATCGAATGGGGTACTAAGAGATGCCACTCTTTATATTCCCAGTTGCCTATTTCACGCGTTATTTAGTTCTGAAAAGCTAAAAATCTAAGGCAGTTAAATACCTGAATGATAAGCAGCAATTACATTAAAAATAACAACAAATTATCGATCAAATTAATGCATATTTCGTAGGGAAATTATTTCAAATCTTTCAATTCGATTCAATTTTATGTAAAAATTTCATTGAACTACATATGGATACTCTAGTATTGGCTTGTTTGTAAATCTAAATGAACACAAACTGTGTGTGGTGGCATGTAAACTTACTTATCTGTAGGTTAATGAAGCTATTTATGGCCATAATCTTTAATAACTACAAGCAACCAACTAAACAACTAGCTGGTCTTAAATAATAATTTTAATAAACTCAATTAATAAATAATATTTCCATTCTGGTAAAAGCGATAGAAAATTCAATGAGTTGGCAATCTATTCTATGCATCTGTGCATGAACTATGAGTTTTAATTGGAAACTTAAAATTAAAGGAAACTTAATTTGAATTTTATGAATATGAATAGAAATTTAATATTTACAAGTTAATTTATTTGTGCTGACTTGTAATATACATACACACATACATATATGTACATATGTATGTACATATGTGACATGTGTATGAGTGTGCTATTTACCATATCATTATTAAATTATCATATCAAACAGGCATTCATAAATAAAATTTTCTAATTCTATTCGGAAAATTAATGCTCATTTCTAAGAAGAACTTAAAATGAACTCCAACAACAACAAACAACAACAAACAACAAACAACAACAACAATGAGAGAGAAAGAAAAAGGTAAATATTTATTGGCAACCTATGGGACTTTGGCCATATAAAATGACCTTTGAATTTCGGTGTGTGTGTGTGTGTGTGTTTGTGTGTGAGAGAGACAGCAAATAATATGACAAATCAAGTCAAGACAAATATCCACAACAAATTATTATTATGATGAATATAATGATTAAGAACGATGACTACGATGAGTACGATAATGATGATAATGATGATGTTGATAATGATGATAATCAATTGACCCATATATGTATATGTATATGTATATATACGTATAAGTAACATAATTTTGTTAACTTTAATAAGCAGGATTTATTTCATTTAAATTCATTTCTCATATGACTTTACTTTGCATAAATAATTTGAATTGGTGAACTCATCAGCATCATCATCATCATCATCATCTGGTCTCTTAACGCATCAATACAAATTAAATGAAGAATTCAACGAGACGTTGGTATTGGTTAAATTGCTTATTGAAATGGAGAGAAGGTTTGTAGCAATACAACTGTTACAAATACATTTAACACATAAGAAATATGACAGTGAGATATAGAGAGAGAGAGAGAGAGAAGAGAGAAAGAAGAGAGAAACAGCAAAACTTAAATGAAAAACATTCTAAAATTCATGAAAATTTCTATAATTTATGACTCCCCATGCTGTCATAAAGTGTGAATATTTAATAGAAAACCAAATTCGCATACAAATACTCTCTTTCTCTCTCTCTCTCTCTCTCTCTCCGTTTCACTCTCACTTAGTGTGTTATCTTTAAACACTCAGTGAGATGGTGTGATAAAATAATCAAGTGAATAAATAATTTCGTATAGAAATTTTCTGGCCAAAACAAACCAAATTAAACGTTACGAAAATCATAATACAAGTGGCCATAAAGATTTGTAAAACGTTTGTTAAGTAATTTAAATTTAAATTTCATTTCTCTATAAAGTAGCCTAATACCGACGAGTCATTAATAATTGAAATTGAATTTGTTCTTAGGATTACTGTGGACGCAGGGGAAAGAAATGATTGTGTTTGCTGGTCTTGCTTGGCTTTTTCAGTAAACATTTCCCACATATTTTATGATATTGTCACAGAAGTGACAAATCTAAGTAGAATTGTCAACGTTAGTTAATAAATTTTAATTACAGATGACCACACATACACATACACATACACATACACATACACATCCATATACATATTATACTTACAGTCATTGTACTGTTCTCATAAGAGCCTTTGATGTGAGTGTATTGGTATGAATAGATGTGTTGATTTTGTATTCGTTTTCGTATTTGTATTTGTTTTTGTTAGTGCATGTCACTAAATAATAATTATTAAAACGATATTTTAACTTGGACTTGGTACTAACTACACTGGACAACATATTCAATGTGGGTTAATGCCACTTTCAGTGTAATTTACAAAAATAGAGTTTCAATGCAAAGCTGTGGTTATGTAAACTTAGCTAGGAATTCTGGGCATTTTTTGTTACACCGTCTTTAATCAATTTGAATCTACTTTGAAATTTTGTAAAGAAGTATTTACTGTTGTGGCATAGGTCTTAGGTCTAGACAAGCTTAATATACTAGGTTTTAAAAATCAAATCAAGAATTCAGGTGATTACATACCCAAATGAAGAGGAGCGAGCATACAATTAATGATTAACTGTTAGATGAGAGCCAATAAGCCATGGAAGGAAAGTGTCCTTACGAAGGCGAAAAAGTCATCTTTTCGAGTGTCCTGCATTCATCATTTTTCTTCATGCCAACCAACATCGTGAAGTGTACTCCTTAGTGTACTCAAGTCCATCTTTCATTTTTTTCCCATCCTGCTCATCATTGTTTCACAAGAATCGATATAAAGTTTCCACCAGTTTGATTTCCAATGCACTAAAACACATTTGTAATCGAAGCCTGTGCTAATTATGTCATACTCTGTCATATACTCCTTGATAACTAGCTCCTGGAGTAATTATTTTGTATTACAATACTGTTCTTGATCCTGTATCTCCATGTTTAGAGTCATTTGTGCGGCTTTAAGTCCCAAAGGATTCGTTTGACTTAGAAAGTCTATCGGGTATCAAAGTAATGCCATTAAACGCAAGTAATACGTTAGTTATCCTGTCGAATAAATCCAAGTTAAGAAAGTATTCGTTCAGTACTCGAATATAATCTGAGGATACGATTTGTCACGCTTGTTAATCTATTCCTTCATACATTGGTGATGGACTATACACATCAAGTGTATCCTCATTGCACCATTTATTCCTAAAAACAACGCATTCTTTGAACCGTTTAGAGTATTCCAATGTAGCATTTCTGCAACGTCCGATAATCACCAATACTACTGAAGCATAAGTGAGTATAGGTCTCTAGAGCTACTGTAGAGCTTCTGTAGAGCAATTATGCCATTCTTAGATTGAAGATAAAATTAGAATCCACGGCTCTTTTATACAGAGACTTTAGTCTCTCTATCTCCCCTAGCTTGTCCCAAGTATTTCAATAAGTTGGATACTCTAATGTCCTTGGAATAATAACTTGCTCTTGCATCTAGGGACATTATGGTTTATCTTAAGCAAACTTAAACAAGTCATCGAACAAACCGATGATTTTTGATACAAATGGGTTCAATCAATGACTACAATTTCATATAGAAATGATGGATTTCTTTTTACTAGACCTTAAAAAACGAAATATGAAAAAAATATTTCTTCGGCAACTTCCTCTCAGCAGATTTCTGGCAAAAACTCTGAGAGTAAATAAAATTGCCATGAAAAGTTTCGCAAAAAATCTGTCCTTCAGAGTCGACTTTAAAACTGTAGGTCCCGCCACTCATGTCTAAAATTAACACACACAATATAAGTGGTGTGAGAAGCCATGTAATATATGTATACTGCTATAATGTCCCTGCCTCCCCCAAAATTTTATTTCATAAACGAATTACAAATAATCTGAAACCCTACACGCAATGTAAGTCTTCTATGCCAGTATCAATGCATTTACTAGGGCGTATAATATTGTGATTAAATCGACTACAAGGGGGTACATTGAGAATTCATTTAAAAGAAATTCTAATGAAAATTGAAAAAGGTATTAAAAGCAGAGAAAAGAATGACTTCCTAGTCTGTTTGTTAAATTGCTTTAATGAGAGCAACTTATTTTAAATTTTCTTTTAAATTTAGCCACGCAACCAGGCCGTATGCATTTGCATAAACGCAATAGATTGTATGACAAATGAAATCATACCATAGGGTCATGAGAGCAGATCAGAGGGTAGGAAGCTTTTTCTAAACATGATTTGTATCGGCGACAAACAATAGTCCAAATATGTCAGTTATTATATGACAAATGAATTGGTTTTTGCATCTTGGCTATTGTCGATTTACAAAACGGCCAACAGTTGTTGTCTGTTGTTGCAATTGTTGTTGTTTTCATTGTTATTTGGCTTATCAAATGTTAGCATTGATCGAAATGTATTTGACATTGTTGTACAACAACAAAATACACACAAAATACTCCTCTCACTCAGAACAATATTAAGTGCATTGCTGTTCAAATTGTTGCAACGACTATGATACCAGCAGTAACTAGCAACAGCATGAAAATAATAACAACAACACAGTGTAAGAAGTTGCAACATTTGACCACTTAACAGTTGTCATAACTAAAACTAATAACCATACAACTATCAACACACACACAGGGATATACTAACATATCAACAAATATGAGATATATATGCATAGACACCCTCACACTTACAAATACATATATATATACATATGTATGTATGAGTATGTATGTATATGTGAGCATATTTAAAAGGAAAATCAAACCAAAAAAAAAAAAGAAAAATTTTCCATTGAAAGGCTTTAAGGGAAACAGAATGAGACAGAAAACTGTACAAAGTAGAGTTTATTTTGATGACAACTTGTTACATATGTATACACATACACACACATATATGTACATATGTATAGATGTATATATACATATATACAACAACAACAACAACAACAACAATGTATTGAACATTTTGTATTGAAATCGATTTTTGCATGAATGTATCGAAATGTATGTGAATGCGTGTATGTATGTATGTTGGCCATAAATTTTCATTATTACCAAAATCCTCTTTTACATTCATGTAGTGCGTATTCTTAAGACCAATACAACACAACATAACACCACACAATGCCACTCAATACTGTTTACTTTAACAATTTTACTTTCTCTCTTTCTTTTATTTTACGATATGCATGCATGTATGAATGCATGCATGTATGTATGTATGCATGTATGTATGTATGTATGTATGCATGTATTGCATATATTCTAAGGATATGCTTTAGCATTCTATTATCCTGTATTTTTTTTTTCCTTTTTCTTTTTTGTTTTCTAATTTCTAGTTGGCAATTGTCGTATGATGTCAACTTTAATTAGATCAGAGTATTGTGTATTGTAAGTAATGTTTGCATGTGTTGTAAGTAAGCATTCCATCCATCCATCCATCCATCCATCCATCCATCCATAGCTTAATTAATACCGAGTATCTTAGCACGTATGTATATTGTTGAGTGCAAATCGAATTCTATTTTAAGTGTGTGTAGGTGTGCGTGCAACAGTATTCTGTAGACTACAATTGAGATTCATAATTCTAATTTCTAAAGGAAAGAATTCAAATATGTTGGCCAACAAATATACGCATTTCTTCATGCAAACCCTCACACAGGCATGCATGACATTCATACATACATATATGTATGTATGTATGTCTGTGCATAAATATTCTAACTTTTGTGAACATTTAAAGTCCCAATTTACAAGGCAAATAGAAAACTCTTTGATGTAAGGCCATAAGCTTAAAGAAAAAGAGACTCAAACAGACATTATTTACACAACATTTGCTAAAGAACTCACAATTAATGTTAATTCAATAGACAATCTGTGTGTGATTTAAAATTTCTGTCGAAGCAGGAAATTTTGTTCTCTCGATAATATATTTTATTTGACATTTTCATCAGATTTTGTTATACAGAATGTGCAGAGAGAGTTTTGTAATTAAAAACTTTTTTCAAATACATTACATACACACACACATACACATCATCACATCGTCCCATCTGCCTACTTGACACGATGGGAAAAAAATATTGGGGAGGATAATATACAATCGACTGCTGACACATGTCGAGGCGAGAGGAGCTCTCTCGGTTCCCGCAATATGGATTTAGAAAAAAACGTTCCACTGTTGATGCGATAAGGATAGTGGTTGACATTGCAAAAGACGCAATAGAAGGCGAAAGATGGAGATTTGGATCTAAGGAATACTGCGCGGTTGTCGCACTTGACGTAAGGAACGCGTTTAATTCGGCGAATTTCAACAGGGCTACGCCGCCGTACCTAATGGAGATTGTGAATGATTACTTTCAGAGCAGGAAGCTAATATACCTAACAGATGATGGAGAAAAGGAATACGTAGTGACGGCGGGTGTCCCGTAGGGCTCTGTACTCGGGCCACTACTGTGGAACATCATGTACGATGGTGTACTTCGACTGCAAATGCCAAACGGAACTACGATTGTGGGCTTTGCAGATGACATTGCCATAGTCTCGGTCGCTAAGACGGTAAAAGAAATAGAGGAGAAGGCGAACATAGTGATTCGAAAGGTCCGAGCATGACTTGATGAGGCAGGTTTAACACTTGCTGCACATAAAACGGAGACCGTCTTGATAAATGGCCGGAAGATAGTGGAGAAGATAGAAGTGACCATTGGAGGCATCAAGATCGAATCAAAGAGGTCCATAAAATACTTAGGAGTGATCATCGACGACAGGTTAAACTTTAAGGAGCATGTGAAATACATCGGCGAAAAGATTTCTGTAACCCAGGGAGCATTGATGAGGATGATGCCAAATATTGGAGGACAAAATCCATTTAAGAGGAGAATAATATCGAGGGTTGTAACCTCGATAATGTTATATGCTTGCCCAATATGATCAGGGACACTCTCCGTGGGGACGACAAGGAGGAAACTGGCCTCGATGTATCGTCTAAGCGCGATCAGGCAGATATGTGGCTTCAGGACAGTGTCTCATGAAGCGGTACTGGTATTGAGAAAGACAATCCCGATAGACATATTGGCGGTTGAGATAAAGCGGATATACTTATGCCGTCTCGAGCATCCGGGACAAATAGCAGCTATAAAGGAGGAGGAGCGAAAGACTTCCATACACAAATGGTAGTCACGATGGGAGAACAATGTAAAGGAAAGATGGACATTTCGCCTTGTCCCTGATATAACCCCCTTGGATGGAGATCAATCATTGCGAGCTGAACTATTACGTGACCCAGTTCCTAACTGGTCATGGTTACTTCAAGAAGTACCTGCACAGATTTGGACATGATACTTCCGCTATTTGTCCTAACTGTGTAGATGAGGAAGAAGATGCGCAGCATATTATAATATTTGTGTTTTTTGCAAATATTATTATTTCCCTTTACGCGAACATAGGCCAACTTCTGGTCTGGTCTCTCAAATGTGAAATTGACACATTTGCCGATAAACAATCAAAATCCTACAAAAATTCTGAAAATTTTTGAATGAAAAGTTCATCTTCATATGAAAAATATAACTCGACTGTTAGACTCTTTAAATCATAAGTACGTTAATTTTTATCCGATTTGATCAAACGAAATATCAATCTCTTTACAAGCTAATGCACTATCAGAATGTCATTACTTTTTGCGTATTTTCAATTAAAGTTTGCTGCTATGAACGAACACACTTGGAAAAATATGAAAAAAATTCACAATTATCAAGTTTACCTCATCAAACCTTGTAGAATATTAAGTCAAATGCTAAATGTATGTATGTCGTTTGAAAGGCTTATCCTCCTCCTTTCAAATAAAGTTTAAATTTTGGAAATTGGTTCAGAAATGTTTCTGTAATCAATGAATTTCTGCTTAAAGTCCAAAAAAAAAAACAGTTTTTGTCAAATAAAACAAGTTTGGAGGGTTGGCGAAATATAAAAAAAATATTTTTGAATTCTACTTAACTAACTGAACAACTTAGGCTAGGTAGTTACTCGGTTGAATTTAATTTTTTGTATTTTGTTGCATAGTGTTATTTACTTATGATTAAAAACAAAGAAATTTGTTGATTTTAATTTTAATTAATTTGCCTTGCAGAGCTAAAATGCATTTTGCAATTAAAAAAAGAGGTAAAATGAAAAAAAAATAAATTTAATGGAAGAAATAATGAATGATTTATGTATGCGTACATAATGAATCATAATTAAAATTCTAATAAATATCTAAAATAACAAATGAACCCAATGTAATTAAGGTTAGGCATATGTCCCCTATTTAAATTAAAATCAATTAAATGTCATGCACACAATGACAAATTAATGTACATGACATGTTAAAGTATTTGATTTCAAAATAATTCCAAGAAATCATTTAAAATGTTTAATTTTATTGCGGCCTTTTCTTTTCTTTTTTTATTATGATTTAAATTAATACGAAATATTTTCTTTGCTTTCATTTTAGTTTATAGAAAATTCTTCTCTCAGGCATTTCTTTAAACGTTTTTTTTTATTTTTTATTGAAAAACTAAAGAATTTAAAATATTTTTTATGTCTCCCTCTGGTTATGTTTTGCAGAGGAAGAGAAAGAAAGACAAAAAAAATAGAAAAAAAGGAGAGATTTTCATATGAAAATTGCAAATCTATCAATCATTTTATTAAATATCTAAACCCTAATGCTACTGCAAATAGTAAAAAAAAAAAGAAAAAAAACATGACATTACTTGTATCATACATACATACATACATACATAGATATATCTATACATGTATGCATGGATAGATACAAGCAAGATAAGCAGCATCTTTATGTATTTAGTAACAAATAAAATTCAAATAATTTTTAAACCATTAAACTTCTGGGTATTATGGAAGCATTATAGAACGAAACACAATAAAAAAAAAGAGAGAGAGTAGTAACCACAGTATTTACAGTGTCAGTAACAAAAAATAATATTTCCATAAAAAAAAAATGAGAGAAATTATTACAAAAATTTATTGCAACCTCATCTCTCATTTCATTTTGTTTGCCCTTGTAGTCTAGTGGGTAGTGTGCTTGGCTATTGGCGTGATTTCCACCAGAGACTTTGGTCTATTGCACTACATCGACCATAAGAATTTTGAAGATACCGAAAACTGTTTTTAGATATTGTCCCACTGTCACAAAATCGTAATCGTATGGTTTGCTTAAAACTTTTCCTTCTTTTTTTTTTACGATTACAGCAATATAGAGCCATAACTACAACAAAAAAAAAAAACAACAACAAAGCAAATAATTCTCACAAGAAACATTATGTACTTAGAAAAGGATATAATTTTTTAGTCTCTTTTCCATACAACATCAACAACAAGCGGACAATAAAGAAGCAGAAAAAAGCATGAAATTAGAAAAAAAAAACCAAAGCTAGAGGTGTCAAGAGCGCACCCAGCTTGTGACTTTATTACCTTACACTGGGTAGGCTAACCTAACCTATTTACATAGAAAGAAATTCTTGTTCATTGCTAAAGGGACAACTGGAGTTAGGAGATTAAAGCTTAAACGGAACCGATATGCATAAATTAAGGGCTAGTATCACAGATCAGCAATGAGCGTTAAAAATGATGAATAGAATACACCTTCATACTTATTTTAATATCATCGAACATCTACTCATATTCGAAGTTCGAAGTACTCATCATATTTATACTTTACAACACGTATGATGTTGTTTCTTTCGACTCTCCATGACTCAACATATACAAGAATCACAAAATAAGTATGATTCGAGTACGAACATTAAAATACCTACTAGAAGGTTGTGTGTTCGCTCTGTTTGCTCTCATATTCATACTTAACAACACGCATGATGTTGTTGATTTCTACACTCCATAACTCAACATAATCAAGAATCACAAATTAAGTATGAATCCCGTACGTACACTAAAATACTCACTAGAAGGCTGTGTGTTTGCTCTGCTTGCTGTTCAGCCGTTTTTACTTGCGTGTCTTTTTTCTTTTGTTGTAAATGCAATAACAACTAAGACTGTAAATTTTAATGAATGTTTCGCGTCACTCGAAGTATTTTTATAAAGTTATGAATCTAAATGAGTAGGCGGCTTATGAATCAAACACATTTCGAATGATGGTATGAGTTTGATGTCAACGTTGTACTCACACTTATCGCAACCTGTACTTATAAATCAGCAGTTGTAGTGAGTACAAATGATTCAGAGTCCATAGTTAAATTTCAATATTGTTGACTCACGTATATTCAAAATTTCATGAGTGCTTATGAGTAGCGAAAAAAACAATTCATTGCCTATCTCTGGTTAGTCTGCTTCTTAGCTTTCAAAAAATTGTTTAAATAAGATAGAAATTCTCTTTTCCCTCAGATAATACATAAAGAAGGAGAAAAATTCGAGTAGAACACGCGTTTTCGTCGAAAATAATTTTTTTTCGACCTAGCGACCTCTACATAACATAACATACATAATTGATCTTTAAAATCCTTTAGTCAGGATTACGACCTAATTTCTTAAACCACTTATGTTGTGTGTGTGCGTTAATTTTATATATGTCTGTATGAGTGGCGGCAGCTACAGTTTAGGGACAGATTTTTGATACATTTTTCATGGTAATTTTTGTTTACTCTCAGATTGTTTTTTGCTTGAAATCTGCTGAGAGAAAAGCGCCTAAGAAAATTTTTTTTTTATATTTTGTTTACTCACATGAGGTTCGAACCTTGGCCTCACATCTAATATGCCGAGACACTACCTACTAGACTACGGCGACAATTGTTAAGCAAAAACTACTCGAACGATTTCGTTTGGAATTTGCGCAAAACTAATGCCAATTGCAGACTTTAATTTTTGGCCTTCAGCCTGTAAAGCATAATAAGCAGCTGCATTGTAAAACCATTTTTATTGACAAAATTTAATAACAAAAAAAAAAAAAATTCCATAAAGAATGCCAACATTGGTCTAAAAATTGTTTTTGTTTTTGTTTTTGTTTCTATCGACAAAAATCTTTCTTCTGTAAAATATTTGGAAAAATAATTTATCATTCGGCAATAAATAATTTTTTTTATTGTCTTCTTTTTTGCTATACACACACATGCACACAAACAAACCAACATATTTACACTAATTGTTACAGGCAAACAAATTGCTCTTCATATATTGCCATGAGAGAGTATAGAAAAAGAGTATATGTACTCTCTCTTTCTCTCTCTCTCTCTCTCACACACACACACACACACATACACACAGACAATCATTCTTGTAAAGGGATAAGCATGTAGTTGAAGTAGTTACGTAGCAGAGGAGTATCATTATTGTCATGTTTTTTTTTTTTTAGAAAAAATTGCTTAAAAATCAGGCCAAATATTCTTGGAGGTTTACAAGGAAGAATTTTTTTTTGTTATTCTTTAGAAACAAAAAACAAAACATATGTTTAATGTTTTATTGTATGTTGTTGTAATTGTTTTTTTTTTTAGTTTTCCAGATCGTTATCCAATATCAATATTATTGCTGCGTGCAACATTTCTGTTGTTTCTTATAATTTTTGTTGTTTTTCTTTTACTTTTTCTTTTTCTTTTTCTTTTTTTTTATTCAGATTAGCTATGCATGTTCGTGTTCTTTTCATATTTCAATTTTTGATGTATTTTGTTGAGGTGGTATGTACACATGTGTTGCATATAAAGTCTAAGATGTTGCAAGAACTAAGGAAGTAAACAAACAAGTTAAAAAAACAAAAAAAAAAAAACAGAAAAAAATGCCTTGCATAACTACATCTGTGTAGCTGGTTAGAAAGTAAAGCAAATAAGATGGAGTTTTTTCATTCTGGATTTTATGGCACAATAAAGGGAAGCAACATTATATGTGATGTGAGCTGTGTTGCATTTGTACAAGGTACACACTCTCTTTTATTTAAAATCGATTAAATTCCATACTCAACTCACATTCAAGTAGTTTTTGCTGCTTGAAAACCATAATTTGAATGACATAGGCAAAGTAAAGAACAATTTCATCTCGTTCTTAATGCTTAGGAATACGTTTTTAAATGATCTCGTTCCTTTAAAAAAAAATTATTGATTGATCGACCAGCAAAGCCACACTACGTGATACTTTGCAGTTCTTCTTCGATAATGATGGAAAATCAAGTCAAGCGGCTGAAGATCTCAATAATTCTAATGGCAACGCTGTGCTAACAGGCCCAATTAAGCTTTGAACAGTTTTTTAGAGTGAAGAGTAAAAGGTCGTGTACAAAAGACAAAATTTTCTATCTGATGCCTTCATACATACATACATAAACACTTAAGTCATGATTGCGATCTAGCTTCTCACACCAGTTATGTTGTGTGTGTGTCTTAATTTTATATATGAGTGGAGTGACCTTCAGTTTTGCGAAACTTTTTCTTGGCAATTTTATTTTACTTCCAGACTTTTAGCCAGAAATCTGCTGAGAGACAGTCGCTAAAAAAATATGAAAATAGCAGTGGCCTCATGTGTAATAAGTCAACACACTACCTAAGACTAAGGCCATTATAAATGCCTAACAACTTCCATAGAAAATTGACTCACATTTCAAGCACCAATTGTGATTTGGCTGGCATGAAAACTTCACTTCACGACGATATCGAACTAATAGAGTTGAGAAAGTGCTAACAGTGGCCTGCTTGATAAGGTTGATGGGTCATAACCTCTCATAGACTATTGCCTAAAGTTCCAATTCTCATCAAGTTTTGATAGGACAGACATTTCCAGTGTATCCCATACATCTTAACATCTTATAAGGAGGAAGAACCATTTAAAGGCATGAAAATGAATTGAAGGATTTGGAAAATTTGTGCTAAAATTATAGCACAAACAGATTTTCAATTCCGTCTTGAGTTCAATTGAAACGTTCTAAAAATGTTTGATTAATGCACACAAACCATGTAGAAGTTTCGAATGTTTATTTCACGGAATAAAACTTTTCAATGCTGCCAGTATAACAACGAGTGATCAAATGTATCGCTGGAAACATGATAACGTTTTCTTTACTGGCACCAGAGTGTTGTCAAGCACTTGTTTAAGGAATTGTGCATATAAGCAGGATATGCATACATGCATGCATATGCATGTGTATTCCTTGATATAACATATTGATATGTTTGTCTTTTTTTTTTTTTGTATGTATGTGTTATATGTGTGCAATGTAACTGCTAACAAACAATAACGATGTGATACTGTATTGATTTCCAAAGGAAAAAAACCAAAAAAAAGAAAAAAGGGAAACGAAAAAGGGTTAAGGAAATTGCAACACGCAAACAATTTGCTTTGAAAAATAAGAAACGTAAGGAAAAAACTAAACGACAAATGCTGGAATTTTTCATTTCAAGTCCAATGTTTGACGTTGCATTTTATGAAAATGTAATGAAAAATGAAAAATTTCTTAGCACACGAACTACAAGAAATAAAGAAAAAAAAAAACTCTCACTTTTTGATTTGAAATCTGCTGTAGTTTTGCATTTTGTCTAGCAAACAATATTTGTTTTTGTTTTTACTGCAAATCTTGAACGCTATTAGTGTGTGTAAGCATATGGAAAAGTGTTTTCTAGTAAAATTTCATTGGAATTAAAAAAAAAAAAAGAAAATAAAAAATAAATGCTTGCATTCCACCATTCGATGAAAATCATTTTATATTTTCATTTATAATTCAAATCAAATAAGTTTGTATGTCTATATCTGCATGTATACATAAGTACATACGTTTTCAAATTATTTGTATGTACACATACATCCATACATACATACATACATACATATGTATTCATTTTTATGACCGTTGGCGTATAATTTATCAAGAACTCATTTATTATGTTCATCATACCACACAGTGGTCATAATGGTGCAATCACCACGAAAAAAAAAAAGAAAAAAAAACAAAAACAACAGAAAAACAATATCATTCTTGGATATTTCTTAATAATATTTTCGTTTCATTTAAAAGAAATAATATTGTATAAAAAAAAAAAACACACACAACCATACACAACAAGCACAGCAAATATTTCATACAACAATGTGGGGGTTTTATTTGGACTATAATGAACCACAGTTTGCCACAAACAAATGTGATATAAAACACTCTGGCAAATACGCATACGATGTATATTTAATAAGAATTTTATAATAAGAACACAAACAACTACAATAATAACAACAACAACAGCAACAAAGAAAAAGATATACGTACGTAACATAAGCACAAACAACATAACGTTTGTTAAAGCCATTGATTGTTGTAACTGAGAGTAACAGCATCGTTGTAAGCAAATAAGAATAAAAATCATCTCATCTTGAGAGAGAGAGAGAGAGAGAGAGAAAGAGAGAGAGAGAGAGATAGAGAGAGAGAGAGAGAGAAAGAGAGAGAGAGAGAGATAGAGAGAGAGAGAGAGAGAAAGGAAAAAGGAAACCGTCCACAAAAAACTAAAAGACTCCAGAGCAGCGTATGCATACATACACACACGTATATGGTTATAGAGAGGAAAAAAAAAGAAGAAGACAATGAAGAAGCCGAAGAAGCAGAAGAAACAGAAGAAATATCAAATTTCAATGAATCAAATTCAATTTGTAAGTTTTTGTTTCTTTTCCATTACATGGCTAGTATGCGTTGTAACCATTTTTTGTTCCTTCTTGTTGTGTAATTGTTGTTCCTGTTGTTCTCTCTCCCTCTCTCTCTCTCTCTCTCTCTCTCTCTCTCTCTCTCTAAAAGAAAAGCAACAGCAACAAAGGCACATGAGGCACAAACACTATATTTTTTACTTCGTATGTACGTACATATGCATGCCGAGCATAATGTTCGTTACAATTTTTGCCATCGAGTAATACAACACATTCGTACATGGTTTGGACAATGTTTCTGATATTCTGTTATTGGGTATAATGCGAGTTCCATGTTGAATGAAAAAAACAAAGCAGAAAAAAGAAGAAAACTGAAGAACCCCCCCCCAAAAAAAAAAAACAAGAAAAAACAATATTTTCTCGTATACAAATTGCTAAAGTGAAGAAAATAAGTATTTGCTTAAGCAATATAAGAGACACTCTGCTCTGCTATTATTCTCTCTGTACTGTATGCAATATACAAAAGGAATGCACACACAACATACATAAATACAGGGTTTTTCATGCTGAAGTCTTGTATTTCGTATAATGTTTCATTTCATTGGCAAGGATTTCAACTCGTTCTCCCTAGTAACTGCTACTTTCCAATTGTCACGTAGGAATCTGTCTCTTAGGAAAATTTTTCTACAAATTGGGAGAAAACAGCCACAAGGTATTAGTAGGGTAGTGGTTTAGTAAGACGTAAGGCCACAGTTTAAACCCCAGGTGAGACATCAAAACGAAATATGAAAAAATATTCCTTCAACGATTGTCTCTCAGCAGATTTGTGGCAAAAACTCTGAGTTTTAAATAAAATTGCCATGAAAAGTTTCTCAAAAATCTGTTGTTTGGTGTAGTTCCCGCCACTCATGTATCAAATTCACACACTCAAAAAGCTAGATCATAATCCTAACCGAAAGGTTGCAATGACCCAGTATGTATGCATGTATGTAATTAATTATGGGTTCGTGGCATGTGAATACAACTTTCGTCAAATACCTATACTAGCACTGAACATAGAATTACAAAAAAACGGAATACAGTTATAATGAAATGTCATTGAGAGCTTCCAGCAAAGGAATTGACGTTTGTAGAACTATAATCATGGGAAGGTCTATCAGCATAGACCTTTAATAAGAACTGGAAAATGAATATCGAACCTAATAGAAACTGTTTTAAATATTGTATACAATACCAAGGAAAAACATCTCTGTTCTTGTGTATTCTCTATGTATGCGAAACATTGAAGCCAGTTAAAAATGGATTTATTTACACTGATGATGAAAATAATAGCACAATATTTAAATTGTTGATTTCTATTAATAAAATGAAAAGTTTTTTTCTCATAATTGAAATATGAAATTAAAATTTCTTGCAAATAATTGCTAATAAAGCACAATTTAAAAAGTTAATTTTGAAAAAGAATTGTTAAGCGTACTTTGTACAGATCAGGGAGACTAAATTTTATGTTCCATTAAGATTATCATATGCCATGGTAGACGTTTATGTCTTAAAGATAGTCTTAAATAATGAAAACTTTTTTTCAAATGGCTGCTATAATTTTGCATACAAGTGTTTGTAAGTATATTAGCATTAGAATAATTGTTTATATTGTTATGGTTGAGGTTCCCATTGCATGGTTGAGAGAGCGAAGTAGTAGTTTCACTACCAATATCAAATAAAATAAATGGCTTTTGGATAATTGGTTCAGAGAAAAAGTAATTTCTTTAAAATTACAATCTCTGTATATGATGAATTTTTTTTTTCGTTATTAAACATGTTCTATCATTATAAGCAAGGCATACCAATTAGCCTTGATACTTGATACTTGAATTCCGGCTTAATATTATTGCTTTGACTTTTCTTTTTTATCACTTACACACATACATACATGGCTACTAAAATAAAAAAAAGTAATCGAAATGCATGCATCAGTAATAATTGAGCATAGCAGGGTACATGGTTGATTGGTAAATGGTACCAAAACTATTTCATTATGATTGTATTTGTGTTTTTGATTGTTATCCACAATATATTTTGTATTTATGTGTGCAGAAGTAATTTATTATACTTTACTTGGGGAAAGAACTCAATTTATTATTATGAAGCATTAAAAAATAATGCCCTAAATTCAATGAAATCAACTTAAAACTTTAATAAAAAAAAATAATCATAAAAGCATGAGAAAAACAAAACATATATGGAAACCTGCTCGTTAAAAGTATTTTATATGTAGAGGAGGGATAGATTTTAACAATACAATACCCGTTCAATAATCAGCAGCAGGTAGAGAGTCTAGAGTGGTATTGTAAACATCTTAAATTACAGTTGCTCTCATACGTATCCCAGTCTCTGCCACCAAGTTGCTTTGTCTATCACTTACATGCCATTAATCGAGTATACCAAAGCCATCAACTATCGAAAATGAAATGAACAACAGCAACAACTACAACAATAACTATAACAACAACAACATGTAAAGCATCAACAATGAGAACAATAACATACTTTTAGTTGTATGAACTCCAATATAAATACCATTACAGAATTCCAAATGCAACACAACAAAGCAAAAAAGGAAACAAGAAACGGTTTAACAAATTGTATACTGCAAATCGCACACACACACACACACATACTTACACTTGCTCTTTTCAAAGTGCATTCCTTGCTCTTTGCCTGTCTTATATGCTTCGATTTTCAATAACCAGAAAAAAAAAAATAAAAAATAAAAAAAATTCTATTTTAACGGTTGGTTTTGTTGTTGTTATTGTTGTTGTTGTTGTTGTTTTTTCAACATTTCATTCTCAATTTAAGTTTGAGATCCAGGGTAAGAGTTACAAATAAAGAGAAAATGCCTTTTGGCTTCTCTTTCTTTCTTGAAGGCTTACTCTCATGCTTACTCTCTCTCTTCTTTGTGTGTGTAGATGTTTCAAGCCTTGTTTATAAATACTTTATTTTTACTCTCCCCTTGTTTTTTTTCTTTTTTTTTATTCGATAATTTTTTTGTTTTTTTTTTTACTGTGATATTGCCACCGTTTTATATGTTTGTTAAAGTAGTTGTAATTTTTTTTTTTTTTTGGTGTTGTTGTTGTTGTTGGTGTTATTATAGATATTTGCCATTGTTATTGCAGGGGGGTTCATTTATATAGACGCTTAAGGACATAATTTATTTGTGGCTGTATTTTATTGTTGTTGATTTTGTTATCAATGAGGCAAAAAGCTCTAGTTTGTTTACGTTTACTTATGTACATATAAATAGTATGTATACATGTGTACATATGTATGTATGTATGTATTTGCAAATACATATTTATATTGTTTATTTCTATATATTTAGCAGTGATAATAAAGAGCAAAAGGGGCATGGATGCATGCTGTTTTCATTTCGTTACATGTAATTACATATACGTACAGTGTCTTCCAAAAAAAGCACCTAAAAAATATTGTACAGAACATAAAAAAAAAATTCTTATGGCATTAACGTTAATGTTCCATAGATTTTTAAAATTTTTAAAAACTGTAAGCCAGTGTACTTTAACTTTACTTTTTTCACCCACTGTAAAATTTTATATTTATTAAAAGCATATAACCAAAGAGTATTTGTTGTTTTGCAGTGATGTTATGCTATGCGGACCATGTTTTTAAACACTGTGTGCAACATTTGCAGTTGGTTTCATTCGATTTTCAATTATTTTCTCTTTCTTTCTTTCTCTCTTCCAAATTTTTGTGTTTTTTTTGGGAATTTTTTGGATTTTTGCAAAAATAATAATTTGGCAACAGAAAACCATTATTACAATAACAACAATAACAACTTAACAGCAATAGCAACAGCAACAGCATCAGCAGCAGCAGGAATAATGGCATTACGAGAAACTACAAAATCGTACATGCCCCCCAATTGGGAACTTACTTACTTACTTACACTTACTATATATATATGGCATCGCATCACTATTAATGTGATGTTGCATGTAATCAATGACCTCTAAAGAAAGTATTATTACCACATAACAAGAGATTGTTGTGGGTGATTCTCTGTCAAAAATGAAAACATGTTTTTGCTTAACATTCAGAGAGGTTAAGGTTCTGAAACATTATCGTTTTGATGAGAATCTGAACGAAATAAATGCATTATTATTGGTAAGTAATATTATAGCTTAGTATTGTTTGCAAGGAAAATAGGATTTCAACAAACAATTTCTAGTTTAATCTACCGATTTCTGTAATCACTTTGATCTAGTCTTTCCAAATACATTTCAAATACTTGTAGTAGATGGTCCCTGTTGTTCTAGAAAGATATCATCTGTGATGAATAACAATGCTGGCTTACCTAATATCTTTGTAGACAGATATTCTGTATTTAAGCTTACTTATTAGGGGCCTCAACATGAAAGTCAAGCTGATTTCGTACATAAAACTTTGCATATTTTACTTGCCAGTGTACATACATACATAGTTGATATGTGCAATGCTTCAGCAGCAATACAATCTAGTTTCTCACATAATTTAGGCTGTGAGTGTTAATTTTATGCATGACTGTCGGGGGCACCTACACTCCAGATGACGGATTCCCACTAAAAGGAATCGACGAACCAATTGTTTTGAATTCTTCTTTTAAGTCATGGAATGACCCATGGAAAGTATTTATTTGGCATATTTTAGGCTTTTTATATAAACATCATCATCATCATCATCATCATCATCAAATAATTATGAACGTGTGACTTAAATAAAATTCTTAAACACATACATGCACACTTATGCAATCATATTAGCAATTCTAGTATAAATATCTATTCCATAATGAATATTCCAGAGAGTATAAATTGTACATTTTCTTTCTTTCTTTCTTTCTTTCGTTTTGTTTTTTTTTTCTTTTTTTATCATTAAATATTATAGAAAAATACAATGAAAATATTTTGTAGAAATTTTTTTTTAACACAAAAACATTGAAAATCTTAATATACTTGAGACATTTATGACAGACATGACATACTACTACATTGCTGCTGTATGAAATGGCAACAACAACAACAACAAAAAATGTAAAGGAAAAAGAAAAAAAATAATTTACAAGGCGTTTACTCTACTTGAAATCAAGCAAGAATATTTCCTTTAAGCCTGACAGAAAGTGAAAGCCCATAAATAAGAGAAACGCCTCAAAACCAACAAAGGCATGAAAAAAAAGAACACAATTTTACAAAAAAAAAATTTATACAACGTGCAACATGTTTATGAAATGAAAGAAATTAAATGAATTAAGCAAAGTTAAGTTAAGTCTTAAACGTTTAAAAGGCATTTGTTTTGAAAAAATTAGATTTTTATTTACAATTTTGAATATGAAAACTTTGTTGCCTGGTGTAATATTATGTGTGTTACAAAGGATATATGCCTGAGTGCCTGACTGCCTGGCCTTTTTTTCTTTTTCTTTTTTTTTATTTCTGCTACTTGAATCAACATCAATGGCATTTAATGTTTAATGCTGAATATTTTATGGATTTCTGGTTTTTTTTCTTTTGTTTGTTTCCTTTCTTTCATTCCCTTAACTGCCTAACTGCTGCATGCAATTCATTTTTTTTTTATTTTTCATTTTATTTTTCTTTTCTTTTTTGCTTTGTTGTCGTAATAATTTACGAATTTGTGTTTGTTTTAAACAAAACAAATATTTTTTATTAATTTCCAATATAATTTTGGTTTTTCCTTTTTATTTTCTTTCTTGATTTATTTTCTAAAATTGGAAAAAATATAAAAAAAGAAAAAAAATATAAAAAAGAGATAAAATTATATGAGAATTCTATTTGCATTTCGATAAATTTCGTTAAAATTAATAAAAAAAAAAGAGCAGAACTGAACAGTAGCAATAACAGCTGCAAAAAAAAAGAAGAAGCCATTTTATAACCCTAAGCGAAATGTTTTATCAAATTGGTTATATTTTATGCTAAAAAAGAGAACCAAAAGATGAAAATATGCTATTAGAATTGAAACTATTATGCTTGCATTCCATTGAACTTAAATGCAAACAAAATGTCCAACAATAAACATTTTCAAAAATTCATAAAATTTACATTCCAGCAGATACCAGCACACGTATTAGATATCAGCAATGAGTATTGAAAAAGATGATTAGACTCCAATCATACTCATAATTTCTGATATTTATACGCACTCATACATTGTTTAATATCATGGAACATCTACTCATATTCAAAGTTTGAAGTACTCATCCTATTCATACTTAACAACACGTATGATGTTGTTGATTTCTACACTCCATAACTCAACATAATCAAGAATCACAAAATAAGTATGATTCGAGTACGAACACTAAAATACTCACTAGAAGGTTGTGTGTGATTGCTCTGCTTGCTGCTCTGTCTTATTTGCTTATGTGTCTTTTTGCTTTTGTTGTAAATGCCACAATAATTAAGACAGTAAAGACGGTTTAATGAATGATTCGAGTCACTCGAAGTATTTTTCTAAAGTTATGAATTTAAATGAGTAGGCAAATTTCGTATGGTATGAGTTTGATGTCAACGTTGTACTCATACTCATTGTAACCTGTACTTATAAATGAATGTTGTAGTGAGAACGAATGAATCAGAGTACATAGTTAAATTTCAATGTTGTTACGTTTTTAATTTTAAAAAAACGTTTAAAATATGAGCTCGTTGATTGCAAATAAAAATAAATTTCTGTTCAGTTTTCAATTAAATCCTTTATTATTCATACAACTTTTGTATGCCACTGTTCACAACTGATTCTAACCACAGCAATTGCTTTATTTATTATTCCTTTGTTTACTCCCTTTGCGATAAACAATAACAATTACAACACAATTGTTCTAGAGATCTTTGTAGCGGAGATCTTCAAACCACGATTGGTTTACTTCACACGCAACGAGTCTTCATACAAGACTGACTGAACTTCTAGTCCGACTTCGCATGCCTTGCCTTTTATATAGTGAATTTTCTCTTAGGCGAAGGTTCTCGTCTTCACCTTCACGATAGTTCTATAAACGTTTGCCCCTGCTGCTGTTGTTGCTTGTTGTTTACTTGCTTATTTCTTTTTTCTTGTTATACTGATGTTGTTGTTTTATTTTCGTTAATGATGTAAACAAGTCCGTTGTTTTGTTTTTGTACCTTTTGTTTAACATTTTAATGTTAAACGATGTCGCACCATTTCCATTCTCGTAACGACTCCCTTATATTCAAAATTTCATGAGTGCTTATGAGTAGCGAAAAAACGATTCATTGCTGATCTCTGATAAGTATGCATATACTGTTGTTGTTTTTTTTTGTGTGTCATTATGTGTCAAATATTGTATAGAAAGCACCACCTAAGGTCATATAAGATAATAAAATCAGATTTGTTGCTATGACATGATGTATGCAGTTTTAAGCGTAAGTTGCCATAGTCTTAATGGTAATGTGTAGGCTTAAGTATCTCCAGCAAAACGAAATATAAAAAAATATTTCTTCGGCTATTTACTCCTTCCCTCGCAGATTTCTGTAGAAAACTCTGTGAGTAAAAGAAAATTGCCACGAAAAGTTTATCAAAAATTTATCGTTCGGAGTAGTCTTTAATCTGTAGGTCTCGACACTCATGTATAAAATTAACACACACAACATGGGTGGTGTGAAAGGCTAGGTTGTAATAAAGGATTGCAATGAACATTTAGTTTATGTATGAAAATTGAGTATGCATAAACCGGACTCCGTCTTTCCATAACCTATTTTGCTTGTTCGAATACAATACATTGTATGAGGAGGGGATGCTTAAAAAAAATGGCGTGCGTTCTGTATGTTTGTTTGAGCATGCCTTAAAATAAAATAATATTAGTCTTGGTGTAAAGATTTAAATATTCAGAGAGCGTTCTTTCATTTTTGAACACTTTTCGAGTTCTGTTAATGACTTAAAAGTCTGACCTTCAAAGCAGTTAACAATTTACATTTTATTTCGATAAAATTGCAATCGATTACTTGCATTGATGAAAATAGCTTAAGATCTTTTGTTTTTCCTTCTAAATTTTTCGAATTTGAAATTCTCATTTCAGTTGAATTAGGTCATGCTTGATGTTGAATGGAAAGGATTAAAAAAAAAAAAAAGAAAAAGAAAAATGGAGGAAATACGAACACACGCTTTACAATCCTTAAGTAATTTAATGGCATTTTCGGTGCATTGCTTTTGGCTGGATTTTGATTAGAAGGAAGAAAGCATAAAAAGTAAGAAATGCAAACAAATAGTAAAACGATAATGCAAAAAATAAATAAATAAGCAAAGTAATAACGAAGCAAAAGCAATAAGAGACTAACAAAACGGAGATGAAATGAAAAGTAGAAAAAGTACTGAAAAATAAATCAAATGAAATGAAAATGATTGCAGAAAAGGAAGAATGAAATGAATGAACAACAACCAATGTACACAACAATACTGTATACATTTCGTATTACTGTTGGCTTTGTACTTTCTTTACATCTCTCTCTCTCTCTCTCTCTCTCCCCTTCTCTCTAAATTAAATAAAAATTTAGCAATTGTAAGGTTTTCGTTGTTTTTTTTTCTTTAAGAGGAAATTTATTGTGCTTTCTGCTATAAGAGCGTATAAGCGTATAAAAACTAAACGAAACGAAACAAAACAATACGACAACATGCGGAGACCAATCAAAAACTTTATTTGTAGCTTCTGCAACAGAATGACTGATTTGATTTGCCTCCACCTCCCCCCCCTCCCGGCTCATGCCTATTCTCGTCTTTTGAATTTATTTCTGTTTTTGTTCATTACATTGCTGTATTCAATCAGAGTACAACGATTTAATTTTAATACAAAGAGCTTTTGGCAATAGAAAAAGAACAACAACAATAACAACAACAACAGCAGGCAACGACAGCGGTAGCATAAATAGCAACTTTAGCAGAGCAACATGCATGCTGCGCCATATATACTCCACTGTCTTCTCTCTCAGGCGGTAGCAGTATTAATAACTGAAACAATAATAAAAGCAATACTAACAGTATAATCGTATTGTTGTCGTTGTTGTTGTTGTTGTTATTATTTTTATAACCACATCAAATACAAGAAAAAAAGAAAAACAGAAAAGAAACACCATGTGAAGAAAAAATAGAAATTGGAATGAAATGGAATCAAACAATAACTGAGCAAAACGATAAGAACTGAAATTCAATGACCTCAGCAGCAGTTGATTAAATCATTAAAGTGGTTCATAAACAGTACTTACTTACTTATTTAATTGGCCATAACCACCCGATTAACGGATTTCGGCCTGCCGCAACACATCCTTCCAGGGGCCATTGCTTTTTGCGCGCCTACGCCGGTTGATCACACCAATCGATGACAGGGCTTCCTCGATTTGGTCCTTCCAACGGATACAACATCGTTCTCTTCGCCGACTTCCGCAGATCCCCGCATCAAATACCCCTCTATTGCCGAAGCATTCTCCTCCATTCGAACGATATGGCCGAGCCAGCTTAACCGCTGGATATTAATACGCTGCACAACGTGTATGTCGTTGAGGAGCTCATACAGCTCACTGTTGTATCGGATGCGGAAATCTTCGCCAATTCGCACTGGACCGAAGATCTTACGTAGGACTTTACTCTCGAACACTCTCAAGGCTGCTGCATCGGTGCTTAATAAGGTCCATGCCTCTGCGCCATAAAGAAGCACGGTTAGAATGAGCGTCTTGTAGAGTATTAGTTTCGTCGCATGAGAGAGGTCTCTATTACTCAATTGCCTGTTGAGACCATAGTAGCACTTATTGGCAAGAGTGGTCCTGCATTTGATCTCCAAACTGACATCATTTTTGGTGGTAACGTCGGAGGCAAGATAGATAGAATTCCTTGACTACATCAAAGGTATCGGTTATCGGCCGTAATCTGAGAATCACTACGCCGCACTTCTCTACTTGTCAATAACATATCACTTGTTTTGCCCTCATTTACTGCCAGAACCATCTTCGTAGACTCCCTTTCAATAAAGGCAGATGTAACAGCTCGCTTGGTACGCCCTATGATGTCAATGTCGTCAGCTTACGCAAGCAACTGGACACTTTTATGAAAGATAGTGCCATTGCAATGCACTCCCGCCTTTTGCAAAACACTCTCCATGACGAAGTTGAAGAGGTCGCATGATAAGGGATCGCTTTGTCTGAAACCTCGCGCGTTATCAATAGGTTCGGAAAGGTCCATTCCTACCTTGACGGAGCTGTAGGAATTGCTCAACGTCATTCTGCATAGCCTTATCAGCTTCGCAGGTATACCGAGCTCAGACATTGCAGCAAAAACAAGATCCTTTATGGGACTATCGAAGGCTGCCTTATAGTCGACAAAGTGTGTCAATTGGTTTTTCGTGGGTCTTCTCCAGGATTTGGCGTAGTGTAAAGACCTGGTTGATGTTAGACTTGCCAGGTCTGAAGCCGCACTGATAAGGCCTAATCAGTGTTTTGACGAGTGGCTTCAGTCATTCACGCAATACGCCTGTTAGAACCCTTTATGCGATAGGGAGAAGTTTTATACCAATGTAGTTGGCGCATAACGTAGGGTCTCCCTTTTTCAGGACAGTACACATAAAAAAATATTTCGTTTTTAACCTACGAATAATAATCTTAAGACTGTTTCAAGTCATTTCAATTTGAAGGAACATTAGTTTTTAATTTCTGTATTGTTTCAAAAGAAAATTTAATTTAAAAGAGGCTGCATATCGACTTGAATACAGTCGTCTTGCCTCATTAGACGAGAAGCCTTGATTCAAATCCTAGATTAGAGATCTCTAGCTAAAGGAAATACGAAAAAGATTTCTTAGGCGACTTTCCTCTCAGCAGATTTCTAGCAAAAACTCTGAGAGTTGAATAAAATTGCCATGAAAAATTTTATCAAAAATTTAACTTTAGGTTACGCCGCTTATGTATAAAATTAAGACACACTGTGAAGGACATTTCAATGACAAGAACTAAATTTAAAAAAAATTTTTTTCGTTTCGCTAAATACGAAGTAATTTATGAAAAAATTCGTTCATGATTTAAAAAATTTCAATTGATTTTTTTTTTGTTTGTTTCTGTTTCACACCTCAACGATAGCAATAACAATAACAATACGACAGAAAAGGGGCAACAATTTGTTAAAAATATGAAGTACTGCAGAACAGAAAAAAGGAAAAAAAAAGAAAAACGACAACAAAATAAGTGTAAAATATTATAAATACGAGCATTTATATTCCGACATATTAATTTTCACCGTTATGTACATATCCTGTCTTACACATACACTACGCATCCGTAGTTGTACAGTTACTATAAGCACACCATATGCTTGTACACGTTTTACCTCAAGTACACACATACTTACAGCTATACCTACACTTATACATTTAGCACTTTAAATAATAATTCTGCGTTATAAACGAGTATTCATGCTTATGCTTATGCTCATACTCATAACCATGCTCGTATCCCAAACAACTCTTTACACTCCGGCCACATTCGTACATGTTGATGTGGTAGTGGGTAGCTAGCTATTGGTTATCCTACGGCTATATTGTTGCTGTTGTAGTTCATGTTATTTCTGTATTGGTAGTGGTGGTGGTGGTGGTGTTAGTGCATTTGGTTTTGTAGTTCGGTGAGAAAGGCTTGTACATGTTTTTCTGGTCTCGTTTTAAGTGTTTTGGTTTATTGAAGGAGACCATTACTTTATAGCAATACTATTGCCACTATTACTACATGTTGTTGGTGTTGTTGTTGTTTAAACTGTGTAAAGTAAAGAGTATAATAGAACGAACAATATCTGCTCTCTATTAATAATATAATCAGAACAACAATATTATACTCACTGTCATCATTGGCATCGCCATCATCATCATCATCATCATTATGCTGATAATAATCGTTCATTTGTATTGTAATTGTAACATAGGGAGAGACAAATAGTAAAAGCAACTTTGTAAACAGAGACCACCAGAGACCATCACCACTACCACCACTACCACCACATGTTATTAAATCGATGATGTTGTTATATGATGTTGTTACAGCATATGTTGCATATCGAATGAGAAATGTTTCTTGTTTCTTGTTATTTTTGTTTTTGTTTTTGTTTTTTATTTTTAATAATAATATTTTTCATCTTTTTTTTTTGTTTTTTTTTTTAATAAATAGCATGTTTGCATGTATGTATGTATGTATGTTAATATTGCATGCATGTATCTGTGTTGTATACATATTTAAATACAGACAACTTAAAAGCATATTGAAAGGATGTATTCAACTTTAGCTTCATGTACATACATATGTATGCATGTGTGTGTGTGTGAATATTATAGGATTACTTCAACACACTTAAGTTTAGAATAAAAAAAAGAAGAAGAGGAAAATCTGCTTTTTTAATATAAAATATTGTGTGAATATATCAAGTCATTCAAGACTCGTGTCATAAACATGTGATTATCATATGCTTTATATGATTCAGTTTTTTTATTCTTTTTTCTTTCATTTTTTTCATTCAAATTTATTCACTTAATTTACCATTAGGAAGTTATTGAATCTCAGCGAATGCAGTGTTCTTTTCTAAGGGTGTAGCAAGTTCTTAAGGAATTATGATATAAGGTTTCATTGGTTGTTTTGGATGAAAGAATTCTATTCTTTAGAAATTAAGCAACCCTTTATAACAATAACAACAATTAAATGCTGTTTTATTTTTATATTTGAAGTAGAGTTTTACATTCTTAGCCCTTGAGTTGGATTTGAACGAAGTAAGAGGCTGAATGGACACTTGGTTCTGAGTGAACTGCTTTTTAAAGGCTTTTTAATTGCTCTTTTCATTGAATACAATCGAATATTATGACTTCTTTTGCATATTCATTATGATTTCAAACAAATCGTGTTTCAAACATAAACAATTCTCTCTCAAACATCTTCAATAAACAGTTCCATTGTGTACAAAAGTTTGTATTTGTTTTGTGGCAGCCCAGTCCAAGAATTATTTCAAATAATATTTCTCAAAATCAATGAAAAATTTAAGTTTTAATCTTGGTTCTGTCCGTTCGATGGAGCCCAACATTAATAGAGAACATAAAGAATCATCATATTTTACTCGAAATCGTTACAATTTCTGCCCAAGTGTAAGCATGCAAATTAATCAATTTTTGTAGATCAATTTGTAGAGGCAAAAGCAATTGAATGACACACAGTCATTTAGCTTAGCTATCTAACTTTAAAGTATCTCAACTGATGTAAGTTTCTAATCAAAAGCGAACGACAGTCTAACATTCCGCATTTCGTTTATGTGTTTGGAAGAAATTTTGTAGTTTTCAAGTAAATAAGGATTCAATCTGTTTGCTGATTAGGAGTTTAATGAGGATATGTAGGTAAACAGAAGTGGCTGTTCGTTCGATGGTGTTATGAGAGTCTATTGTATACCACAGTTTCACATTTTCCTCTTGTTTAGATATCACGCGTAACATCCGATAAAGCACCGCAGATTGCCAATATCAATGCATGACAGTTCATCCAGATCATCCATATAGTAGGCACCCATGTGCCTTTTTCTACGCCGGCCAAGTGCTGAGTATGTACACAGGAGATAAAGAACAGTATCATCCTTCTCCTCATCTCAATAGCTTCTGCTGAAATCATTTGCAGGATGTACAAATCCAGTACGCTCTTACAATGTTCCATAATAACCCCGATAACAGTACTGAGTTTACTTTTGTGGAGTTTAAGTAGAGCTGCCATGCACGTTTTAACCAGCTTTGGCCAGATTTTTTGCAACGTTCTGCTCGTGTCCGAAGCTATCCATCTACTGTTGACAACGTTCAGGATTGCCAAGTCAATTATAAGCTTACAGGTACCCAAAGGCATCTCCAATGTCGAGAATTCATCAGAGAGTTGGTTGGTCGTGCCCCTTCTTCGTGGTTTATCCGCTCTGCAGTTACTGGGACTCTATGTCCCAGTACACATGTGATACATACATTATATCCATTTTCTACCTCGTTAAGACATCTGCGCAAGTTTTAAGTTTTAATCTTGATTGCATTAGTCTAATTGAGTATGGAATAAAGTCCAGTAGTTATTTCCTATTTAATTCAATAGAGAAACGAAAGATTTTCCCACAATTGGCTTAGTAACACGATAACAGATACGAGATAAAAGCAATTTCAATAATATGTCAAAAATAATAACAACAACAACAACAACAACAATAAAGTAATAATAATAATAGACAGGGTCTCTTTTATAGCTGGTGTAACGGTAAAATAAAATAACCTCACTTTTAGTCAGAAATTGTTGAAAATGATTTAAAATTTTTAAACCAAACTAACTGGTAAGCGATATTTAAAGTCTTAGCTTGACTCTGTCTAAGAATCCACCGTCACTTTTGGAAATAACATTGATTAGCTGGCAGTTGTAGCAGCAGTCTCCCTGATTGCATTGATATCCACGTAAAACTAAGATGGTTTAGGAAGTTGCCTTGTCTGTTTGCTTTGGAATAAGTATACATACTTGAAGTAGCCGTTGTCTGGTAGGTAGTATTTTGGCTTATTAGACATGCAGCCGTGGCTCAAACCTTAGTCCAGACATCTTGAACAAAACAGCGACTTCCTTTTAGCAGATTTCTTTCACCCTGAGATTAAATAAAATTGTTATGAAAAGTTTCTTAAAAATCTTTACATCAGAATCGACCTTAAACTGCAAGTCTTGCCACTTGGTCATAAAATGAACACATTCAATGTGGGTGGTGTGATAAACTAGGTTGTGAACCTAACTAAATAGTTGTAATGACCAATTAAGTATGTATGTAAGTGGCATATAATTTCTATTTGAATTGTAATAAAAGATAATCAACATCCCTAAGCATACATAATTGGCCATTACAACAATTCAGTCAGGATTACGGCCTAGTTTATCACATCACTTATGTTGTGTGTGTTTATTTTATACATGACTAAAGGGATTTACAGTTTAGAGACGTTTCCGAACGAAAGATTTTTTTGAGAAACTTTTCATGGCAATTTTTTTTTTACTCTCAGAGTTTTTGGCAGAAATCTGTTGAGAGGAGGTCGCCGAAGAAAAAATTTTTTTCATATTTCGTATTTGATGTCTGACCGGGGATTCGAACCCTGGTCTTTCGCCTAATAAGCCAACATACTACCTACTAGACTACGTATATCAAATTAAATTCCAGCATGTACTTCAATTTTTTTTTTTTTTGAGAATTTTTGGTTTTTTTAAATTTGAAATAGAAAACTAAGTCCGAACTTATTTATTTTTAAAAGAATAATAAAAAGCTCATGAATAAATAATTCATTCGTATTCATTAGTAAAAGCATTACAATAGCCATCCTTGCAGTTTTTTTGGTATGTAGCAACTAAATACTGGTAAAATGATAATGACTTTGTAGCCAAGACATCCTCTTACGTTTCGTAATTTTTTTAATATTCACCACTATGTTGTCTACAAAACACTATTTATTATTGTGTATACACAGATTAGAAAAAAAAAGAAAAAAAAAATCAAATGGCAACGAGGGAAAAGAATGATGAAACAGAAGAAACTCATGATTTTTAAAGATGATTGATGTGACAGTCATTTGAAATTCATACGAAACAAGAGATATCTTTTAAAATAAAAATAAAAATTATTTATAAAATACATACATACATACATATTGTATATAAAAAGAAAAGGAATTAATTTTTCTTTTCTAAGAAT
>QOCX01000124.1:56199-112989 GCA_005959815.1 Sarcophaga bullata
TATACTAACCCCTTATGATTTGTTTTTCTGTAATGCTCGATTATGTTCGTTTTCATTTAATTTTTTTTTTATTTTTTATGAATATTTGTTACTAAAAAAAAATACTTCATAAAAACTACACAAATAAGGAAAAAAAAAAATAAAATTGCAATTTAAAAAAAAGTTCTGCTGTTACACTCAAGTAATAATAATAACAGTAATGATGGCACTCAAAGGATTTGTTCGATCTTTTTTTCCATTTTTTTCCATTTCATTGTGATATTTTAAAATACAAAAAAAAATTTTGTATTTTTACAATTGTTCGCTTGATACAAGTCTACACCCACCCCCCCCTTCTCAGAAAACAATTACAAAAAAATTCATATTCATTGGCAGACTGCATACAATCAATTTGAAATTTTCAACAATTTATTTCAACAATTCATTGACAATTTTTTCTCTCAGTGGATTGATAGTTTTTGTTTTGCTGCAATGCATATGCATATGCATATGCATTGTATGTATGTATGTCAGTGTGTATGTGTGTGTGTTTTTTTATATGTATAATTTAAATGAATTGAAAACCGTTAAATAACAATAAAACAATTAATACATAAATACATACATACATACATACATACATACATACTTACATACATACATACATACTTACATACATATGAAAAAGATTAATGCGAATTGTTAACAATGCAACGCATTGTACTGAGAAGATGGTATTATTTTAAATGATAAAATTCGTATCAAAACACCAGCATCAGAACCGTCATCATCATCATCATCATCACCGCCATCTAAAATACAATATAAATGAAACGTTATGTGAATGAAATGAAATAAAAAACAATAAAAATTAACAACAAAAAAAAAAAGATAATAATTTTTGAACTTATGAAACATACGTCCACACTTAACAATAAAAACGATGACACGTTTAAATTGTTTATAAACATTTTATGCTTTGTCTGTGCATTTGAAAGCGAACAAAATAACGATAACTTGACTAAAATCAATAAAAAAAAATAAAAAAACAAAAACAGGCAAAAAATATTCAACTGAAGTCACATGGAAACTATTGGGGCACACTCTTCCTTTTTATTTAAATTGTTAAACAAAAGCCTTGAACTTGAATTCCTGGCAATTGCTTGTCCCTATCCAGGGAAATCTATGTCATGGCAGTGTATTGTTTATAGCGTACTGTGGAGAAGAGTCCATTGTATCTGACAACAATGTCAACAATTAATCTGTTTGACCAAACCTAAAGATATAATTCTCTTCAATTGCACTGAATTAAGTCTCCTCAAAAACAAAGCTTTTCTAAAACTGCTTAGATAATAAATTGTTAAGACCAGATTAGCCAAACGTTCATGAAATAAAACGGGCCATGCATTCGTTCTTTGAATATGTAAACTAATGGCAGCGTTTACCGAACCATAATGTAATTTCGTTAATCATTTACATTAAATTTCATATGCTAAAAGCCAATATACGTTTCGTAAACGTTTGGCTAAATCTACCTTTAGATTCTCTTACACGAAATAATAAATACACGAAGGAAAATCTTAATTTTTTTTTATCAGATCAGTTTACTTCTCTGGCTCCGAAATCTGAAACATTTTTAAAAATGGCTTTGGATATCAGTTAGTATATGAAAGTAATTGCCTGGACCTTAGACGGTTGTGGCTAACAAATATAGAAAGAGAGGGAAAAAAGTTAAATCAAACGACATTAACAAAAAATTTACAATATTTGCTCATACAATAAACAAATTCTCATGAAAATGAGAATGATAAATAAAATTATTTTTTACTTTCTTTTATTGGCAACAACAGACCATGCATGCACTGTAAGAAATTTGTATGCAGTTGTGTAAGCTAATTACACTATGCGACCAAATACAAAAAATTAAATACACCCGAGTAACTTCCTAGCCTAAGTTGTTCAGTTAGTTAAGTAGAATTCAAAAATATTTCTTTTTTAAATTTTCTCGAACCCTCTAAACTTGTTTTATTTGACAAAAGCTGTTTTTTTTGGACTTTACGCATAAATTTATTGATTACAGAAACATTTCTGAACCATTGTCCAAAATTTAAACCTTATTGGAAAGAAGAAGGATGGGCCTTTCAAACGATATACATGCATATAGTATTTGACTTAATATGCTATGAGGTTTGATGAGGTAAACTTGACAATTGTGATTTTTTTCATATTCTTTCAAGTTTGTCCGTTCCTAGTAGCAAACCGTAATTGAAAATACGCAATAAGTACATGACATTCTGAAAGTGCATTAGCTTGTAAAGTGATTGACATTTCGTTTGATAAAACCGGTTAAAATTTGGCGCACATATTATTTAAAGAATGTAACAGTCGAGTTATATTTGAACTTTTCGTTCAAAAATTTTCAGAATTTTTGTGGAATTTTGATTGTTTATCGGAAAATGTGTCAATTTCACATTTGAGCGATCAGACCAGAAGTTGGCCTATGTTTGCGCAAAGGGAAATAATAATATTTGCAAAAAACACAAATATTAGCCGACTTCTGGTAGTCGTGCAAACGTGAAATAGACGCATATTGTGATAAACAATCAAGATCCATCAAAAATTCTGAAAATGGTAAGATAACATATATAAAAAAATATAACACAACTGTTTTACTATTTAAATAGTATTTACTGTAATTTTTGTCTGATTTGATCAAATAAAATGTTAATCTCTTCACAAGATAATGCACTTTCAGAATGTCATCATTTATTTTATATTTTTTAATATAATTTTGCAATTATGAATAGCCAAACTTGAAAAAAACGAGAAAAAAAATTCATATTTTCCTAGTTTATTTGATCAAAACTCATAAGATATAAGTTTGAACAAAATGTTTATGTATACCGTTGTAAAGGTTAATCTCTTCCCTTTCTAAAAAAAAACTGGATTTTTAAAATGGGTTCAAACACATTTTGGTAATCAATAAGTTTGTGTGAAAAGATCAGAAAACCTGTTTTTGTCAAATAAAACATGTTTGGCGGGTTCGAGAAATATAAAAAAAATTATTTTTGAGTTCCACTCAACCTAGTGAACAACTTAGACTATGACATTTACTCGAGTGTATTTTCACTGTTGCACCGTGTTATTCATGGTGACTATATTTTTTTGGAAATTTTTCCAAACCATTGTGAATTCTTTCCGCAAGAAATTAAAGTTGAACTTTTCCCGGAGCGTAACGAAACGTACGTTCGTTTATGGCATAATGAGTTAAAGTTAATGAGAATGATTACCGAACCGTAATATAATTTCGTTAAGCACATGCATTATTTTCAGCCTACACTCTGTTATGTATTCGAAAACGTTCGGATAATTCTTGCTTAAGAAACACACGAATTCAAACGAATAGTGAAAGCGTTTGAAGACTAGTTTCCAATGACTGTGCATGTGTTTATGCGATTCTAGTTTAATTTTAAAAACGAAATCGGTGGCAAAAAAAGTTTTCTAGTTTTAGCATGAACTACAGTGCATTCAATATCAGAAGAATACGGTAAGAGTTGATGCAGAGCATGCGGATCTCCTTAATACAGAAGATCAAATGTTAATTTATTACAAACAAAGTCCTCTATAGACTTTTTATGTCTTCTAAGTAATTGATCATTGCAATACTTCAGTCAAGATTACAACTTAGCTTCTCACTTCATTTCTGGGACTCATAGTTAAATACCTACTGCGACCGGCAGATTAGAGAATCTTTTCATGGTAATTTTTAGTTCTTGTTAGAGTTTTAGCCAGAAGACTGCTAAGCAAACGTTGTCGAAGAAATGTTTTTTCATATTTCGTCTGACATAGGATCTGAACCAGAGTTCAGCAATGAATTGTTTTTTCGCTAATCATAAGCACTCATGAAATTTTGAATACAAGTAAGTCAACTATATTGAAATTTAACTATGTACTCTGATTCATTCGTACTCAGTACAACGTTGATTTATAAGCACAGGTTGCAATCGGTATGCGTACAACGTTGACATCAAACTCATACCATCATTCGAAATATGTTTGATTCATAGGCCTACTCACTTAGATTCTAAACTTTAGTAAAATACTCTTAGAATTCTTATAAATGATTCAAGTGACTCGATTACAGTCTTAGTTATTGTTGCATTTACAACAAAAGACAACAGACACACAAGCAAAAAAGACAGAGCAGCAAGCAGAGCAAACACACACAGCCTTCTAGTGAATATTTTAGTGTTCGTATACGAATCATACTTATTTTGTGATTCTTGATTATGTTCAATCATGGAGTGTAGAAATCAAAAACATCATGCTTGGTGTTAAGTATGAGTATGATGAGTACTTCGAACTTTGAATATGAGTAGATGTTGGATGATATTAAAATAAGTATGAATGCCTATATAACCATCAGAAATTATAAGTATGATTCGAGTCTACTCATCTTTTTGAATACTCTTCGTTGATCTTTGGTTTGAACCGTAGTCTACACACACAAGGTGCCTAAATACCTTGCCTGTGAAATTGTAACTAGACGCACGATAAACAATAAGGTTTTCAGAGTAGTTAGGTTTTATCTCTCACAGGCAAATTGATCAGATCAGATTGATTAAATCAGAAAAAAAACAATTCGCAAATACCAGTTTCAGGGAAAATTGTTGTTGTATTTGAACAATCGATTCTTAATACTAATTTTCAGGGAAGATATTCTATAATCAGGTTTTTAAAGTCAAAGACTTCACCGTGTATGTTGTAAAGGATTGTAAATAATTTTTTTTGGTTTTTTTGTATGATTTGAATTAAATTATCTTTGACATTGCAGCCAAGATAATAATTGTTTTTGTTTTACTATTTTATTTTTCTATTAATTTTTTTTTATTTTTTTGTTAAATAATCAGATCGTTCGTGTTAATAAATTAATGAAATAAAATTCTGTTTAAATATTTGTTCTTTTAAAATAAATACAAAACAGAAGAAACCAACAACAATTTCAATTAAAATAGAAAAACATAAAGATTAACAATTAAAAAAAAAACAACAACAACAATAACACATTGTTGTTGTTGTTCATAGAGATAAATCACACAAATTAACGCGAGTATTTTTTTTTTTTTTAATAATTATTCGTATTTATGTTGAAAGAGAAATGAAAAATTTTTCCCACGACTGGCTTAGTAACACGATAACAGATACAAGATAAAAACAAAAATAATAACAACAACAACATCCACAACAATAAAATAATAATAATAATAATGGACAGGGTCTTAGCATTCGCATTGTGTTGCTCTCTTCTTTAGATGGTGTAACGTTAAAATAAAATAACCGCACTTTCACTTAGGAATTGTTGAAAACGATTTCAAGTTTTTAAACCAAACTGGATGATGAACAATATTTAAAGTCTTAGGTTGGCTTTGCCTAAGGATCCACAGCTATTTTAGGAAATAACATTGATTAGCTGGCAGTAGTAGCTGCTGCAGTCTCCTACTTTGCATTGATTTGCATGTAAAGCCAAAGATGGTTTATAAAGTTGCCTTGTTTATTTGATTTCATTTAAGTATACTTGAAGTCGCCTTTTAGCCTTTTAGGTTTGCTTATTAGACATGAAGCCGTCTTTCAAACCTTAGCCCAGACATCACCAATTAAACGGAATATGAAAAACTATTTCTTCTGCGACTGCTTCTCAGCAGATTTCTGGCAAAATCCCTTGAGAGTTCAATAAAATTATCATGAAAAGTTTCTCAAAATAATCTGTCGTTCGTAATTGACTTTAAATCGAATGAATGACAGATCCTGTCACTCATGGATAAAATTAAAACACTCAACATAAGGTATGGTATGAGCAGCTAAGCGTTAAATCTGATTGAAGGGTTTTCATTTTTTAGGGGAGACATGTTTTCGAAAAAGAAACTTAAACTTGTAAGACCCTGGCATATAAAGATTTGCATTTGCAATAAAACAGTACAGTAAAATGTTGTTAAGTTTGAAATAAAAAAAATCATTTAAAAAACAATCGTAATGCATTTGATTTCACAGGAAACAATCCATAATTCATGATTAAAGAAGAATAATGTTGAAATCACAAATGGCTACTAAGATATGGTGTTAGCGGCATCGTATTTACGTTAACCCATTAAGTGCCTTTGTGTATTTTGAAAGGTAATTAGAGCTGCTTTAAATATTACTTTGCTTAGAGTTATGACCACTTAAAAATCATTTCATTTAAAGGGTTAAAATGTGGCAAAAAAAAAAAGAAAAAAGAAAAAAATAACTTAAGCCACCATTAAGCTGCTTAACATCTAAAGGGGGGCCTATTTATTTATATTCTGGTTAATAATAATGCTTGTATATCTCTTGTTAAAGACTCCTCGTTCTTTGGTTTTATCTGTGTCTGTCTGTCTGTCTGTCTATCTGGCGGCCTGTGCTGTTTGTTTGTTCGTTTGTGTGGGTTTTGGGTTTTTTTTTGTCTACTTGCCGGTTTTTCTGTTTGTTTGTTTTTTGATTTCATTTTTAGCCAGAGTCACGTACAAAGTATTTTAATCAGCAATTAACACACCCACCACTGCTGAAAAACATTCAAATAATTTATAGCGGTCGTAGTGTACATAAAACAGCAACAACAACACCGACACCAACACCGACACCAACAGCTACAGAAAGGATATGCCTTATGACTGTTCTATAGCCTATGTAAAGCAAAAAATCTGAATAGAATTGTTAAAGTGTGAGTGGCCAAGTAAATGAATGAAACACCAACGGAACATTCCAATGCATGGCTTTGTGTGGCGGCATGGAAATATTTTCGAAAAACAAAACAAAAATCCTGCAAATCTGTTTTAGTCTTAAAAAATTTCAAAAATTAACATTCTCAAGCATTTTATTTGTGTTTGTGAGAAGTAAAACCGTGTGCCAATAGAATGTAAAAGAGATGAGACGCAGTAGCAGCAGCAGCAGGAGCAGCAGCAGCAGCATTAATCATTATTTGAAAAGCTTAAATGCTTAAAAATTTTTATGAAACAATAATTGGCCATAAGAACGAATGCTGTTGTAGTTGTTATAGTGCGGGGGGGGGGTTCTTTTTTTAAATACTTAATTGGCCGCATACAACCACAGACAATCGAAATGTAAGAAATTAAAGAAAATGTCAAACATGATACGTTACCGGAATAAATAAAATGCGAGAATTGTATTGAAATTGAATGAGAAAATTGTTGCAATAATAACCACACCAATAAGGATATTCACTGAGCATTGGTGTTCAAAACTTGTTTCAAACTTGTTATTCACAACAAGGCTGTCAATCTGGCCCTTTTTCCCCACTTTTTCTGACTTGATTTGTGTTGAAAGCTAATTTTGAATATGTTTTAATGAGTTTTATGTTTAAAACATGGTTTACAGTGTTGAAACAAAAGTGCTGGCTTTTACAGAAGTCCAAAAAAAAATTCCACTAAGTAGTTTGATGACTTACTTGGCTAGGACTCTCGTATATTCATTTAAAACTCTACACGTAAACTAATCGGATGCAAGTTTAAATTGTAGATTCTACCCCTTATAACTAAAATGAATGCATACAACACGAAGCCAGGTATAGTCGATGTAGTCTAGTAGGTAATGTGTTGGCTTAGTAGAAATGAGGCAACGGTTCAGGTTCCCAGGTCAGACAACTGCTTTCTGGTAAAAATTCTGGAAGCAAATAAAATTGCCATGCAAAAGCCTTTCAAAAATCTGTTGTTCGGCATAGATTTTAAACTGTAGGTCAAGCCACCTATGTATACAAATTAAGGTAACACAAGGGCTGTGAGATGCCAATTTGTAGACCTGACTAAAGGGTTGTAATGGCCAATTATGTATGTATGTATGCATGTACATGAAGGCAAGACTTTTTCACCACGAATGACCAATAATGCAGCAGAGTTCATTTAACAAGAAGGAAATTACCACCTCATAGTGAATCATTGATATGGAAGCGTGTGGAGGAATATGGTGAGGCAATCCGCTTGTGGGTTGTTCAACCTGCTATTTGTTTTGCTACATATAGGTTGCTTATGCTAAAATACACTTAAATTAAGAACAAGATTTATAAAATTGGATGTTTCCCTCAGTCCTTCAGAAGCGCATATTTTATATTCATTTGGCTCGCAAAATGTGAAGAGTCTGCCGGTAATTATGACGCGTAATGTACGTCATATTATGTTGAGCCAAGTTTTGCCCAATAAATGCTTAAGAATTCAATCAAAATGCAAGTAAGAAGAGGTCTTCTATGGAAGATTAAAAAATGCTGATGATGAAATAATGTGCTTTGAATTGTTCTAAGGAAGTATTCAAAAAAAAAATTTTTTTTTTTTGAAAGAATTGGGTCATGCCTGCATGTTTCCCATAGCCAATGCCAATGGCTTCGTTTCAGCATTACTTACAAAAACAATGTAGAAAAAACAACTCATTTATTACGTAAATTTTATGTTAAATTTCATAAAATTTTTCTCTCGTTTTATTGTGAAGTGAATACTACTCTACATTGAGTAAAAATAATTGCATTTTATTGCTTCAAATGACAAACATATTGAATTGAATTGAATTGAATTGAATTGAAAGCATTTAATGGAATTAATTAATAAGCAAAAGAGTATAATTTAATGTAAATAACAATTTTAAATCACAGTATCAAAAATAAAAAAAACCACTTTGGTGTGTGTGTGTGTTTTTTTTCTCTTGTTTTTATTGCTCGCCGCCATTTAATTTATAATTAAAACTCTAGAGGCATAATACTCAGCTCGATAGGTTATTGAGAGAGAAAGAGAAAAAAAGAGAGAAACAGATTTAAATTTAAAAAAAAAAACAAAAAAAAACCAAGTCCTTGTAACATATACACAGAAAAACAATGTTTCTTCAGCTGACTTTCATTCCTAGATTCAAATGGTAAAGGAAAATGGTTTGTCTTTCATGTTTCTTAGTGTTTGTTGTTGTTGTTTCTTATATGCTCTATTTTTTTTTGTAGTTTCTTTCACTCTCTCTCTTTTTACTTACTCTCTCACTTACATACATACATGCAAGACAATGGAATATGTATAGTTTGCCTATGTTTAATGCTTAACTTAGTTTAATGCTTGCTTGTCTACGCACGCACACTACTACTAATACAATGAAAATGTTATAACAATAACAACAATAATGCTAAGCATTGTAGTATTTTGTTGTTTATTAGCGTTATTATTATTCGTTTGCATTTGCTTACATTTAACAGAGCATTGAAAGAGTGTAATCACTGTTTAATAATTGTAAATAATAAAACAATTCATTTAAAGTTCTGCTTTTTAAATATTCCAACATATTTTTTGGCCTTCTTTAAGACCAAAATAGAATTGGTGAATGGTCCATTACCATAAGAGCCTTTAATTAAACACAGTGTAGAGAGGGATAAAGAAAAAAAAATTACGCAGCTACCGGCAACTTTATTTTATGCAGACAATCACAAAAAAAATAATCATTCGTGCTACATATTCTATACTGCCTCACACAAACACACACACAAACACACATTGAGTATTAAACACTGACCGTGTGCCTTTCAGGCCTTGTAGTTATGGCCTTAGTGATAAAAAATCGCCACATGAACAGCGAAAATGAGTGTGATAAAATGCAAAAAAAAAAACGTGCAATAAAACTGTAAATAATAAAAGAAAACACAAATAAATGCTTTAATAAAGAAGTCTACTGTGTGTGTGTGTGTAAAATCCTAAAAATATGTCTTCTTGTTGCTAAAACATGCTGCAGACAACAGGCTGCAACAGCTAAAGCCATATAAACTTAATAAATTATTGGCTTAAGTATTGTTTACTTATGGCTGCCATAGCGTCTGCTCAAAAATCTTTTTTGCTGCTTCACTTCATTTTCATTCTCCACTTCTTTATCGTCTTTTTCTTTTTTTTTTTTTTTGGGAAGGGGTGGGGGATGGGTTTTGCGTATTTTATTTGGTTTTTTATTCTTATTCTTAGGCCATTATTTTTTTTCTTTGGCGGCCTTTCTCAGTATTTGCTTTGGCATTTGTACACTTTGAATTTCTTTTATTGCTTAAGTATTTGTGTGTGTGCGTGTGTTTGTGTGTGTGCATATCACATATAAATTATGAAAATTTCTTAAGCAAACACTGTTTTAACTGATATTTTAGCCAGATACAGAGCAAATGGCAAAACACAAAGCGAAAGCGAAAACGAATGCCAAAGTCAACAATGAAAGATGATGAAAGAAAGAAAACAAAAAAAAAAATCTGTTGTTGTATTATTATGTAAATAGAAGACAACTTGTGTACATTAAAATGGATCACGATTATTATACAGAAAATATTATGAAACAAAAGATTAGGGGCATAGAAAACCAAAAAAAAAAAAAAAAGCCAAGAAAATATTCGAAAAGAACAGTGTGATGTCAGTGTGATGTCGGTGTGATGAGAGTTTCAAGTTAATTTATTTGAATTTCTTCATTTGTATGAAATGATTCATAATGCCATTTTAAATTTCATTTCATTTCATTGAAATATATTCGACAAGAACACAAACTGCTTTAAACAATGTCAGAATAATTATCATTCATGATGGTAAGCATTATGCACGCTACTCTTGGCACATAGTCGATAAAGAAGCTTCGAATAAATTAATTTGTTTTGCTTTTTAACCCTTTTGTTACCAGCGTGTGCCTCAAATACATGAGTTTTCTTCAAAGGATGCAGGAGTGAAGAAAATTTCTGGAATAGCAAAAGTTTTAAATTGATGTCATCATGCAATGTGCGGCGTACTGACCGGTTCAGTAGCACCACTTTGACGGCATGGACTGTGGTAACGTAAGGGTTAAGGCAGGACTTTCTTATTGTCTTATTGGCAAGCAACAATTCATCTTATCTTCCGGTCTGTTATGGTTCATTTGGTTGTATGCACAGGATAAAATAATGCAATGCCAAACCAAATGAGAATATTGCTGCTGATTATTTGACAGTGATGTTACATACATACATAGTTGATCATTACATTAGGTTAGGTTAGGTGTGAAGCCTAGTTTCTCACACCACTTGCAGATTAAAGAAAGATTTTTGAAAAAATTTTCATGGCCATTTCCATTTACTTTCGGATTTTTTGCCAGCAATCTACTGAGAGAGGTAGCAGTTGCCTAAGGAATGCTTTTTTTTAATTTCGTTTTGTTAGAGAGGTCTGACCTGGAGGTTTGAATCATGGCCTCACGTTTAATATTTTAACACACTGCCTACTAGACTATGGCGAATATTGCTGCTCATTATTTGACAGTGAAGTTGGCTTAGCCAAAAACTGTATCCCCAACAGCGATGAAGTGTAAAATACCGTTCGTGTGGTAACAGTCATGGCACTGTCTGCAGTTTGCTACTCGCAATCTTTACACAAATCGACTAAATATTCCTTATAGATCGTTCAACTGTGCAGTGCTAACTCCTGGTTTACAACGTCAAGATGGATATCTTGTAGTGAAGCCATTGAGATTTGCTTTAGTCAAGTCACAAACCCGACAAGTATTAAGAAATTGTTTTTCATTGGAAGTTACCTACGAGACTAGTAGGTAGTGTGTTGGCTTATTAGCTAGTGAGTCTAAACAGCTGAAGCAAAACGAAATTTGAAATCTTCGGCGACTTCAAAAAATCTCAAAAAAATCTATTTTTGGAATTGATTTTAAACTGTAGCTGCCGCCACTCATGCATAAAATTAACCTAACACAACATAAAATGGTGTCAGAGGCTAGGTTGCAATTTTGACTGAAAATAAAAATTATTTCTTTCAATACAAACAGGTTTTCATTGAAGATTGACATGAACTAAGTACTAAAATCTCATGGCTTTATAGAGCCATGTACGTATGCGTCTTGTTTGTCTGCTGTTAAACTAATGTTACGTATACGCCTAAAAGTCTTGTGTCCTCTTACCAATTTATGTTTTTCTAAATACGTTTTCATGCAAATAATAATTCAATTTACTCAGGGCCTGGTTTTTTTTTTGACTTTTTTTGGGCTACTGAACATAAAGAATTGAATTTCTTTTTATTCTTTAAAGAAAAAACAACAAGAAAGCATTAACATTTTAAGGAGAATTTTTAATGAGACCTTTGCGACCGTTTGTGTGAACGTTTTTAAAATATTATTCGAAGCATTTCCTTCAATTATAATTAACATGATGATGATAAATTTTGTAACGGCATTTTGTATTAAAATGCCATAAGCTTTCTTTATCTGCTTTGATTTGCATTTCCTTTTAATCTTTAATTTCTGTGCGTAATTTTTCAATAAAATTTTATTGGATCGCTGTTACACCCTATCCTCCCCCCCCTCCGCTTCGCACAATACAATGCCAAAATATCGAAATGGATTTGCTTATCAGGATTTAAAAAGTTTAAGAAGGAAAACAGTAAACAAACAGAAGAAGAAATTAAATTCCTAACAGAAGAAGAAGAGAATTTATTCGCTGTTCCGTATTGTAACGTAACGTAACGTAACGTAATGTAAAGCAAATACAAACGTATACAGTTTATATTCGCCAAACAAGAGAAGCCAGCAAAAGATGGAGAAACAGCAAACGGCGAAAAAGAAAATGAAGAAGAAGAAGAAAAATAATAATAAAATTCATGAAATTCATGAAATTCATGAAATTTTTATTTCGTTTCTTAATATTTGTTTTTGCTGCGTAAGTTGTTGTTGTTGTTATTGCTTTTGCTGTTGCTATTGCAGTCAACTTGTCTTTACACCTTCACTATACTGCTTTACTATAAGTGAACTCAAGACGACTGGCATTTCAGTTTCTTTATACGATTATTTAGACTCGTTTCGTTTGGTTTTGTATCGTTCCGACATGTTGGCATTTGTTTGTTGTGTATGTATGTAGTGTAGATCATAAAGTAACCGTTATATTGCGATTACATTTTAATATTACCGAGATGTTGACACCATTTTGCCTTGAGTCTAGCAAGTAAATTCATAGAACTTATATGGCCAGACGTAAACAGGTCTGTTTATTTTGGTGGTTTTAAAATTTCATTTCAAGTTTCTTACTTTTTCTTTGTTTGGGGGGGGTTTCTTAATGGACAGTAAAAACTACGAAATATTCCACAATATTAAAGTGGGTGATAATTGTAACGGGCAGAGACTAAAATGGGTTTTGTGAAGTCCACAGTCTTATTTGAAATTCATGAATTTAAATATTCCGTATTATGTTTGTATTCCACACAATAAATTAAGAGAGTTCAACGTGATTGGCTGGAGAAGACGTTATTAATGTTCGTCGTTTTAATATTGATTGGCAGAAATGGTTTTTTTTTGACTGTACGTCTAATCAAACTCCTCCTGCAAGCACAGTTAATGCCGAATATCTTATAAAAACCATTTGGTATCAACTACTTAGGCTTGGACACAAAGAAAAATTCAATGTTTAGATACCACACGGGACCTTTTGAATCTAGTTTTCATTTTCTAAGTAGATTTCAAGCATTATGATGTCAAGCATCATAATATCAAGCATGACACAAAGAAAAGTTCAATGTTTAGATACCATACGTGATCTCGTGAATCGTATTATCATTTTCGAAGCAGGTGTCAAGCATTATGATATCAAGCATGATTATATCAAGCATGACAAAAAGAGAAGTTCAATGTGTAGATACCACACGTGATCTTTTGAATCGAATTTTCATTTTCTTAGCAGATGTCAAGCATTATGGTATCACGCACGACACAAAAAGAAGTAGATACCACACGTGATCTCGTGAATCGAATTATCATTTTCAAAGCAGGTGTCAAGCATTATGACATCAAGCATGATTATATCACGCATGCTGATAGCAAGACACGTTACCTTTTGAATCGAATTTCTATTTTCTAAGCAGATGTCAAGCATGATGTTATCAAGCATGATGATAACAAGCATGACAAAAAGACAAGTTTAATGTGTAGTCCAACACGTGATCTTTTGAATCTAATTTTCATTTTCTAAGCAGATGTCAAGCATGATGATGTCAAGCATGATCATGTCAAGCATGATAATGCAAAGCATGACACAAAGAAAAGTTCAATGTGTAGATACCACACGCAAGCAAGATAATGTCAAGCAGAATAATGTTAAGCATGATTATGTAAAGGATGATGATTTCAAGCAGGATAATGTCAAGCATGATTATGTAAAGCATGATAATGTGAAGCATAACGATGTCAAGCTTGTGTATTGAGTGCTGTTCACAGGGAATAAACTGCTCTTAATTACAACATAAAAAGTTTACTAAGAGACCGTCTGAATGAAAAAGATAATAGGAGTGGAATTGTATTCAATAAAGACAATAGCATGCCTCCCAGCAGACTGTTTAAAGTTTATATAGGTGGAAGGTTTCCATTGTGGTTTGACAAAAATTAATAGAGCTCAACGTGATTACGCTGTAGAGGAAGCATTTTTAATCGAATAAAGAAGTTGCACACAAGTTTGAAAGCAAATGGAAACAATATTTCAATAAAATTAACGCCAGTCCAGTCCATCGAAATTCTGACAGGATTATGGGTTCAACTACTGGGAAATTGATGAAATGAATGTCGAAATTATACCACAATGCAATAAAAAACTTCTCTAAAACTGTAGACGTGTGACATTGTAGATGAAATTGTTTTCAATTGTGAAATTATATTTGATTTATAAAGTATTTCTGAAGAGAGAAACCACTCTTTCGAGTCCTATAGCTTATAAATGCCTTTAAACGAACTATTATGTGATGCTTGATGGTATTGTTGCATTCTTTCTAATTAAAAACGAAATCAAAAATATTAAAATACAACAAAAACTTTAATAAAATTTATTACAATTTAAACTCAGTCATACTGTGCTTACACTTGACCTCTGGCCCACGGCTGGCAAGCAGGCAGGCAGTTTACTTACAATATTGCAAGGCTTAAGGCTCTTTAAGTGGAAATTATTTTATAACAGCACAGCAGTAAGAAAATAGAAACACCCTCTGAGCATAAAATGAAAATAAAAAAATTGCTGACAACTTTTATGGCCACTACTATACATAGCTACTTGTCTCATCATTTTCTATGTTGATGCATTGAAAATGTGTCATCAGAATGTATGTGTGTATGTGTGTGTCTATATAACGCATGTCCTTCAGCGTCTGATTTTTGCATGTTGGAAATGTCAGTCAAGTATTTAAACACTAACATTATTACAAACATACATACATGTACGCACGCACTTTAAGAAAAATGCTTCACATTGTATAGACAAGCAACTTAGAAAGAGAGAGAGAGAGAGAGAGAGAGAGAGAGAGGATGTTGTCTTAAGAGATGAAGGAAACATTAAATATCTCAGTCGGTCGTAAATCATCCTAAGTGCAGTTTAAAAGGAAAATGAAAATGAAAATGAAAATGAAAACGAAAAAGAAAATGTTTTCAAATTGCCGGCACCAGTGAGACAGACAGACGGTTTTATATTTAATTGTGTAGTGTTCTTTGGTAGATAAGTGTTAGCGGAGCTTATTTTAAGCACTTTAGAACAATAGTACGTATTACGTATACCTACGTAAGTAGCCTAAATTGCAATGCGTGGTTAAGGAAAAAACGATTTTGTTTTGTAAAAACTAGAATTGGAATAATTTAAGCTGCGTAAATTCCAAAAGTTTTCATTTTCATTAAGCATTAACGAAGCAACACACATAAGTGTTGTGAGAAACTAGATCGTAAGCCTGATTGAAGGGTTGTAATGAAAAATTATGCATGTATAGTTAAAGGAACGGCTTTAGAATATCGAATTTTGAAGAGCACGCGAAACTAGACTTCCAATAGAGCCCGTAGAATTATTCACAATCCCTGACAGTTAGTACTTGAGCAATAGAAACCTTCCACTGATACTTCAAACAGCTTCTTGTGAGGCTTGATATTGCCTTTATTGATTACAATTCCTCTCCTGTTATATTTTTCATTCGGACAGCCCCCTAGTTAACTCCTTATGTGCTAATTAAGAGCAGTTTAATCCATATCAACAGCACCCCATACACAAGCTTCACTTCGTTATGCTTGATATTATCATGCTTGATATTATCATGATTGACATCATCATGCTTGGCATCAGAGAGAGATAGAAATAGAATACAGGATATGTGTACGTGTTCCATTTGAAATTATGTTGATTTTTTCTTCTTAATTTCTACAAAAAGGCCATTAAAATGATTAAATTTGATTTGTTTTTCCCTGCATATTATTTACATAAGACAGAAGCGTTTTCTGAACGAATTTCTCATAAACTAGTAGTTGAGTTTGTTTCTTGTTGTAAGTAAGATGGCAAGTAAGAGGCGAAGAAAGTAATATTTTACTTTGATATTCACTTGATGTTCCTTTTAAAAAACAGAATTCCATAGGAGAGAGCTTCTCCTAAGATGCAGTTTTTTTCTCTTTAATTGAACTAAGTATGATTGTAAGTGTAAGTGGTTTTATTTGACTAAAGTATACTTTATTGATAAACTTTTATGAGAGAAAAAGGAAGAAAGATGTAGAAAACCTAAGTGCAGACATAAAAGTTTGATTTCAAAAATTTCTTTATAATAAAGGGGGTAGTCAAAAGAAATCCAATTCTCTACAGTTTCATTCTAAAGTGGGCTTAGAATACCTCACTGATGATAGCTTATGGAGAGTTGTTATGGAAAAGTGAATAATGTTTGTGGGTTTAATATTGATTGGAAGACTTATTTATTTTTCTTTTGATTGTCCTTCTAATCAAACTTCTCCTGCAAGCACAATTAAAAACGAATATCTTATAAAAACCATTTGGTATCAAAGTTCAATGTGTAGATACCACATGTGGCTTTTTGAATTGAATTTTCATTTTCGAAGCAGATGCCAAGCATGATGATGTCAAGCATTATGATATCAAGCATGATGATATCAAGCATGACACAAAGAGAAGTTCAATGTGTAGATAGCACACGACACCTTCTGAGTCGAATTTTCATTTTCTACGCAGATATCAAGCACGATGATATCAAGCATGATAATGTCCAGCATGCTAATGTAAAGCATGATAATGTCAAGCATGCTAGAAAAAGAAGTTCAATATGTAGATGGAATTGTGACCTTTTTAATCAAATTTTAATATACTTGTCAAGCGTGATGATATCATGCATGATAATATCAAGCATAACACAAAGAGAAGTTCAATGTGTAGATACCATACGGAACCTTTTGAATCGAATTTTAATTTTCTAAGCAAATGTCAAGCATGATGATATCAAGCATGATTATATCAAGCATGATAATATCAAGCATAACACAAAGAGAAGTTCAATGTGTAGATACCACACGGAACCTTTTGAATCGAATTTTAATTTTCTAAGCAGATGTCAAGCATGATGATATCAAGCATGTCACAAAGAGAAGTTCAAATCGAATTTTAATTTTTTTGTCAAGCGTGATGATATCATGCATGATAATATCATGTATGATGATGTTCAGCAAAAACACTGTGCGAGATGGCTAAAAAAGTTTAGTTGTATATTGGTTGCTGTTGACTTGGAATAAACTGCTCTTAAAAATTTAACTAGGAGAGCGTTTAAATGAAAAACATAATAGGAGACGAATTGTATTCAATAAAGACAATAGCAAGTCTTACAGAAGGCTGTTTGTAGTTCATAAGAATTAATATCAGCAGTGCTTGTGAATAATTCTACAGGGTGTATGAGTAAACTTGTTTCGGGTGCTCTTCGAAATTCGATATGCTAAAACCTTTCCTTTAACTATACATGCATAATTTGTCATTATAACCCTTCAGTTAGGATTACGATCTAGTTTCTCACAACACTTATATTGTGTGTGTTTATTTTTTTATATGGTGTGTGGCGGCAGCAACAGTTTAAAGTGGAATCTCTCACGGTTTTCTGTCCGAAATCTGCTATGAGAAAGTTGCCGAAGGAATAATCTTTCATATTCCGTTATGCTTGAGATGAGGGGCCTGAACCTGAGGTTTGAAACGTAGCCTTACAATACATTGCCTATTAGACTAAGACTACTTCGTGCCTTTAACTATACCTTGGATTAGTTGATAATAATTTGAAATAGATTATGCGCATTTAAGTCTTTTACTAGCTTCTTTAAAAAAAGATTCAAAGTAACTTTTGACTTTGAATTTCAATAGTTTCACTGTTGTTTTGCAATATTATGCCAATAAGTTCAATCAATAGATTATTGGCTGAATTCTCCTGCTTTAAAAGCATCTACAAAACACAGAGGACCATATAAACCTCTTCAGAGTCACCTCCGAATAGTTGCTTTTCTTAGGTAATTGCTACTTAACGTTACTTTTTATTTGTTTAGAGAAGTGAAGAGGAGCATACAGTCTTTCAATATCTTATTTCATATTGCAGCAGATAACGGAAAAGAAAAAATAGCAACAATGTTTTGGCCTTTTTTTGTTTTTGTTTTTTTTATTTGGCATCTTTCAAGTAGTTTTCATGGTTTTTAACCATATTTTCAAACCGTTTATGTCTTCCTGTGCCTGGCAATACAATATTTTATTTGCGGCGAAAGGGCAAAGAAGAAAAAAAAAATCAAAATATGATGAGAAAGAATAGATAGACAGACAGAGTTTATGCATTGGAAAGCAGAATGCCTTGGCCGCTATTGGTAAACAGTTGTTAATGTCAGTCAGTTAGTTAGTCAGTCGGTTAGCCGTTTAGTTATATGGTAGCTTGGTTGGTTGGCTGTATTGGCATTTGGTAATGGAACAGTTGTTCCTTGACAAAAATAAAAGAGCCTTTATACTGCCACATTTAGTTGCATGCTTCCTTGCTGTTGCATATTAAAAGCATTAATAAGCGAATGGATGCAGGATGGATGTATGAATGAATGCACTGCTGAATGGCAGCAGAATAAATTTGAGGAAATACTGAACAGCTCTTTGGCTGCTGTTGAGATTATCATTCTAATCTCCTGTTAATTGAAGTGTGGCAGAGAGAGAGAGAGATAGAGAGAGAGAGAGAGAGTGAGAAAGAGAGAGAGAGAGAAAGAGAGAGATAAAATATTTATAAATTTTATGGCCAAAAAATAATTGCCGGTAATCCATTCATATTAAATTAACACAAAAGAAAATCCATAAAAGCTATAAACTGTTGTTAGGATTTAATTTATTATCTTGAAAATGTTTGTGTTCAACAAAATGTTTTATTTCCTCGACAATTTGCAAATTTTGAAAATCTACAACTATTTTGTAAAACTTATGCTTTTTCTTTTTTTTTTTTTCTCATACACTTTCCCTAGCTATTAAGATGTAAAAGCATTGTGGTTTTTTTATTTCTAGAGTTGTAGGTAGTATTAGTCACATAATAATTTCAATTGTACACATACATACATACATACATACGATTATAAAGTATTTGTATGCTTGTATGGAAATTTCTATAAATTTTCAAAACTATGTTGCCACATGAATTTGTTGCACAAATTCAATACAATGAACGATAATATGCAGCAAGAAAAAAAACAAAAAAAACAAAAAAGCAACAGCAACAAGCAATCGAAATAAAATTTAAACAACCAACCACACACTTACTTACATGTATTGTCATTGTATGAGTAAAGTTCCATATGTTTAGTTAAGTGTAACTGAAAAAAAAGGAAAATAAGTAAAGTAAAGAAAGGATAGTAAAAAGTTTTCTTTGTTTTTTCTTTCCTATGGAAATCAAACAATTTCTCATAATTTGTAAGCTAATTAAGGCTGCTGTATGCATGGTAATGTTGGGTATTAAATTTGCCAATTTTTTTTTTTTTTTTAGGTTGTTTTTCTATGTAAAATACAACACAGAAACCAAATGCTATCCTGCACACATCGATAGTTACAATCATGTAAACTTATAGATCTGAAATATATAGAAAAGCGTTGAGTTCATGGGACCAGGAGGAGGAGGAAGAGGAGAAGGAGCTGGAGGAGGAGAATATAAATGTAATCATTTCAATACTTTGTGGCTTCAAAACACATATGCATACGCATAAAAAAAAAAAGTTTAGCTGCAGAAAAACGAAAGCGATAGAAGTAGGAGAATAAAAGAAGAAAAAAAGCGTTCGGGGGGAGCAGGGGTGTTGGTGTTAAAGAAGTTAGTAAAAGTTGACTGAGTAAAAATTGTTCAGTTTAAAGAGCATTTATTTAAAAAGAGAGGAAATTGTCTTTGTTGTCGTATCCACAGGCCATATGGGTCACTCTACGTTAAGGAGGGATTTCAAAAAAAAAAAAAAAAAAAAATCTTGGAAATCTGCTTTTCCTTCAAACAGTGATCAAATTAGTATCGGATGGGCCATCTAACTTATCTCCAGCTATCAGCAACAAAATTCAATAAAAATCGTTGTACGCTTCAGCTATAGTGGGATTTATGTAAATTTATTTCCAAAACAAAACCAATTGCACAGAAATTGAACGGAAAAATGTTGTAAAAAATTTGGTTACAGAGGCCTATCAACAGTGCCTGGCATAGGCAAATTTATTGCAAGTTTATTCGAGAAACTGGTTGTATTGTTTGACGTGCCAAGCCGAAAGCGAGCTTGCACAGTGCGTGCAATGCAAATATTGAAGTTTTAACTCTTTAGTCAGGATACCAACCTAGTTTCTCACATCACTATATGGTGTGTGTGTGTTAATTTTGTACATGAGTGCAGCGTCTGCAGATTAAAGTCGACTTTGAACAACAGATTTTTGAGAAACTTTACATGGCAGTTTTTATTTCCTTTCATGGTTTTTGATGGAAATTTCTGAGAGACAACAGTTGCCGAAGAAATATATTTTTTTTATATTCTTTCGTTTAGTTGGAGAGCCAATACATTACCTACTAGACTACGGCCACTATCTATTTTCTTTTTTAATTCGATTAAAAACTGTTAGGAAGTATACAACTCCTTAAGGAAATTTGAATTTATTGCAAGTTTATTCGTGAAACTGGTTTTATTCTTGATGTGCCAAGAATTAGGCGTGCTTGCACAGTGCGTGCACATGCAAATATTGAAGTTTTAACCCTTTGGTCAGGATACCAAGCTAGTTTCTCACATCACTTATATGGTGTGTGCGTGTTAATTTTGTACATGAGTTCCGGATGCTGCATATTAAAGTCGACTTTGAACAACAGATTTTTGAGAAACTTTACATGGCAGTTTTTATTTCCTTTCATGGTTTTTGATGGAAATTTGCTGAGAGACAGCATTTGCCGAAGAAACATATTTTTTTTTATATTCTTTCGTTTAGTTGCAGAGCCAATACGTTACCTACTAGACTACGGCCACTATCTATTTTTCTTTTTAAATTCGATTAAAAACTGTTAGAAAGTATACTCACTCCTTAAGGAAATCGGAAATTTATTGAAATTTATTCGTTTTACGAATAATCTTTAGAAAAACGTTGATAAAATTTAAAATTTCTTTTACCGTAGAATAACCCATATCAGATGTGCGTATGTGTGTGTGTGTATGCATTGCATTCAGATCTAGTGTGTGCATTGTAAAAAAGTATTTTGTTTGATTGCATTTTTACAAAATACACTTTATTGTACGAGTTTTTTTCGTTTTGTTTTCGTTCAAAAGCATGTTCACACTGCAACATTCTAAACAAACAGGAGAAAAAAATGAAAAAAAAAACTACAGAAGAACGATATACAGTTTCACCAGTAAAAACACACCCGAAAAGAAGTTTTGGAGTTACAATGTAAATACAGCAGCCGACAAACAATGTATAGAAATGGCAACAGCAATGAAACGAAAAACAAAAAACAAAAAAAAAACAAAGTTAAAGTATGTATGAACTTAGTATGTGTGTATATACATATATAGGTATTTGTGTGAGTGTATTTTCTTCTCTTTATTTAACTTGAGTTCAACTAAGTTGCAACAATTTATTTTCGAAATTTATACAATCAAAATGGTTCTCCCGAACGCAAATGCATACACAGAGACCAACAAATTGTCACACATTCATACGTACACACTTTCTCTCTCTCTCTTATCTTTTATATTTTATATTCCTAAATGCTACGCATTAAAAGAATCCCACAGAGCACTCCAGTGAAGTGAATTTAGTGCCCTATTCAGTGAATTTTTTTTGGATTTTTTTTGAGGAGTTGTCCCCATACGACCAATGGCTTGAACGTTTCATATAATGTTTGGGTAAATAAAAGAGAATTTCAAATGGACTATGACAATTGAATCAGTCTCTCAACGTTTCAGTTACATTCTACTTTTTGAGGAGAGAGAGAAAGTTGATGCTTTTGCCAGGTTTATTCTAATGATATGATAATGAGGCCGTAAATCCTAGCTCTAAAACTGTCATATCTATAGATTCATCAGAATATGTTTTCATAAGAACTATCAGGGCTAATGGGAGAATAGATTGAATTGCAAAGCCCAAACGTAACATTGGCAAACAGCATTACATGCATTGTGGTGTTAGGGTTCTAGTGCTGAACCGGAAAATTTCTATTGTGACTGTGAAGATCACAAGGAATCCAGCTCTTGCCAGATGAACTTTGAGGACACACGAATATGTCGAGCGCTAATATGCAAGCTTTGGCTTTTGGCAATTGATATTTCTGTTTATCATTTGTTTTAATTTCTCTCTCTCTCTCTCTCTCTATCTCACTCCTTTCCTTTGCTACTTATGCAATGAACACAAGTGGTATTGTGATCGCTTGGCCTATCTACTGTTGAATTGTGATAACTTTTGTAAGCAAGTTTATGGTTCTAGATTGGATCAAAGGCTCCACTCCATACATCCTGAATAATTTGGTGTCATTGTATTGATTGGTTTATTAATCGCACTATACTTGACTGTTTTTTTATGTGTATTACCTGGAACCATAAACATTTGAAATTTTTCCCTTTGGGATGTAATCTAACCTCTAACCGTCGCACTTAAGTGTACATATTAATTCATGGCTTTTATTATGATCCTCACGCCAAGTTCATGCATGGTGGATGTACGTATTTACATGTGTATGGTGTTTATGTATGAATGAGCATTTTTTGCCGTCGTTTACCTATACAGGCAATAGTTTTCGGATACTTGTTAGCTAGCAGTCTGTCGATGTTTAAGTGAAAAAGTCTTTGTGTGTGAGTAGTGTTGCTGTGATTGCTTTAAAACTCAGCCCTATGTACTCTTTTGTCATGTGATTTTTTTTATTGTTTTTCTTATCAAACTTTACTTAAAATAAAACAGCTTTATTACCCTTTCTCTCTCTCTCTTTCTCTCTCTCTCTCTATAAATTGTGAAAATGACAAAACATTCATTTGCTGATACTATTTCATAGTGGCATACATACGCGTACTCATACATATACACAAATATATACATGTATGTATGTATGTACGTATGTTGAACATGAATTTATCGATAGAAAAAATCTCGAATTGAAGCATAAAAAATAAAAAAAAAATGGTTGTTCCACCTAAACAAACCGAAACATTTGCATTTAAACACATTTCCATATGTCTTACAAGTTATAAATGTGTGTGTGCGGGTATGTATGTGTGTGTATGCGTCATTGTATTGCAATATAATATTCCAATGCTTTAACCAACACATTTGTGTAAATATACCGATAATTCATGTTTTTTGTTTTGTTTTTGTTTTGAAAGTATTGCTAGCATAAGAAAACTCATCTTTAACATTAGGGCGGCACAAATATGTTGTATACAATCGTCGTATATATTTACTTTAAAACTTCTTTGCAATAAAGGCGTAGTTAAAAGGAATGAGCTTAGAATACTACACTGACGATACTTTATGAAGAGTGGTTATCGAAAAGTGATTAAAGTTTGCGGTTTTAATATTGATTGGCAGAAATGATTTTATTTCGTTCGATTGTTCGTCTAATCAAACGTCTCCTGCAAGCACAATTAAAAACGAATATCTTATAAAAACCATTTGGTATCAACTACTTAGGTTTGAACACAAAGAGAAGTTCAATGTCTAGATACAACATGTGGCCTTTTGAATTGAATATTCATTTTCTAAGCAGATGTCAAGCATGATGATATCAAGCGTGATTATATCAAGCATGACACAAAGAGAAGTTCAAAGAGTAGATACCAAATGTGGCTTTTTGAATCGAATTTTCATTTTCTAAGCAGATGTCGTGCATGATGATATTAAGCAATGTGTAGATACAACACGTTACCTTTTGAATCGAATTTCCATTTCTTAGCAGATGTCAAGCATGATGATATGAAGCATAATTATATCAAGCATGACACAAAGAGAAATCCAATGTGTAGATACCAAATGTGGCTTTTTGAATCGAATTTTCATTTTCTAAGCAGATGTCAAGCATTATGATATCAAGCATGATTATATCAAGCATGACACAGAGAGAAGTTTAATGTGTAGATACAACACGTTACCTTTTGAATCGAATTTTCATTTTCTAAGCAGATGTCAAGCATGATGATATCAAGCATGATGATATCAATCATGACACAAAGAGAAGTTCAATGTGTAGATACCAAATGTGGCTTTTTGAATCGAATTTTCATTTTCTAAGCAGATGTCAAGAATGATGATATCAAGCATGATGATATCAAGCATGATAATGTCAAGCATGAATATGTCAAGCAAAAACGGTGTATGAGTGATGTTGACATGAAGTAAATTGCTCTTAATTAGAACATAAACATTTAACTAGGAGACCGTCTGAATGAGAAAAAGGATCGGAGAGGAATTGTATTCAATAAAGACAATAGCAAGTCTTACAGAAGGCTGTTTGTAGTTCATAAGAATTACTATCAGCAGTGCTTGTGAATAATTCTACAGGGTGTATGAGTAAACTTGTTTCGGGTGCTCTTCAAAATTCGATAATCTAAAGCCTTTCCTTTAACTATACATGCATAATTTGTCATTATAACCCTTCAGTTAGGATTACGATCTTGTTTCTCACAACACTTATGTATGTGGTGTGTGTTAATTTTTTACATATGAGTGGCTGGAACCTGCAGTTTAAAATCGATTTCAATTGACAGGTTTTAGAGAAACTTTTCATTGAAATTTCTTTTTGCTCTGCGAGTTTCAACTAGAAATCGTTTTGTTGTAGATGTCTGACATGGGGCTTTATAAGTGGCATCAATACCTACTAGACCACGATAACATCATGGGGAAACCATCTCTCAACATTTATCGTGCTTATATTGTTTGCTTTAATCTATTTTGATTGATTTCTTTAAAACTTTAAAAGAAAAATGCGCCACATCAAGTGTGGTAATTTAATTTTGAAATTGTTTTCTTACATTTCTATCGTACTACTTAATAGGTAAATATTTTCTAATTTTGTTTTTGGTTTTGTTGCTTTGCAACATGTGGCCTATAAGAGTAAAAAATTTAAAATTCACCTTTTAAACTGAAATCAATGTAACCTCATTGACTTTGTAAGTGGACTCAAATGAAAATCTTTACAGAGGAGAGAAGAAATGAAATCAATTTCCTAAATGAGTGTCAATCTAATGGATGGTGTTTGCATAGACAGACACAGACATAGACACAGGTATACATGAATACATTTTAAATCAAACATAGAGAAAGTTTTACAATCTCATTCGTTCGCGTTTATTCGGCACAATTTCATTCAATTTTCTTGGGAGAATGAACAAAATTGAATTGAAATGTTCTGTTCAAAGTCAAATTCCCTAATGTGAGTTTTGTTTCGTCAGTTCAACTCAGTTCAGTTCTGTTCAGTTCAGTTCAGATCAGTTTAGTTTAGTTTTGTTTCGTCACAGTCACAGTTACAGTTGCAGTTGCTGTCTCAGTCTCTGTCGCAGTCGTTCATTCACTTCTTTTCTGTAAGTTTCGCTTGGCTATACTATGAATGAATGTTTTGTAGAATATTTGTCGTACTTGTACTGGGTTGCCTTGAGTTTGTGTTTTTTTTTTGTCTTCTACTCTTCACTGAGTTTTTCTAGTTTGAATGTGTTTTCACTTTGAATGTGTTTGTCGGTTTTCATATCGAGAAGACAAAAATTTGTAAAAGTTTGTTCATGCATAAGTCACTTGTGTGACATTCATCTGTATCGTTTAAAATTACTATTGCATTTTATCAGTCCGTATCAGTCTCCTGTTCCATCCGTACACCACCATCCCCCCCCCTCCCGCTCTTCTCCTATCCTTTATCCTTTTTTGCTGGTTGCAAAACTCACTCGTATACACCACACACATGCTTGGAAATTGTCATACTTATGGAGTATGGTTGAATAAATGAATGTTTTTGGTAAATGTAGTGTAAACATCCATACATACATACATACATACATACATACACACGTATGTATGTAGATTTTTTTTTAATATTTGTTGTGTAATGAATTGTTTTTCTTTTTTTTTCATCTTCATCTTCTTCTTCTTTTATATTTTATAGATTAAACTTTCTCTTCTATTATGTGTGTGAGCGCGTGTGTGCGTGAGTGTGACTGTGTAATTGACAGTAACAAAATATCTCATGGCGTACATACATACAGACATACATGCTTTCATCTTTATGCACATTCCTTAAGTTTTTCTTTTTTAAACTCGTTCATACCAAAAACATTTTGCATTGCCTTCGTATCGCCTTTGCTTGACTTCTGCACACACTTACAATTATTTCATTGCTTAAATGAAAACATACATACAAATTATATCTCTTTCTACATACATACATACATACATACATTGCATTACATTGCATTGCATTGCATTGATTCATTTATTCATTCATTCATTCATTCATTCTGTCATTCATTCATTCATTCATTCGTATATTGTATCGTAAGTATTCAACATTTGCAAATGTCACGTTGCATGTCAATCAGTTTGCAATGAGGCTCACAATGTAACTCAACCAAAAATATTACTTCATTCACAAAGAGCACATGCATGCATGCATGCATGGGATATTTTACATTGAATACCAGCATTACGGGAAATATTCTTTAAGTACTCAAGTGAGCCTTTCAACGGAATAAAGGAGTGCTTTGAACATTTAAATTTGAATTCTTTATTTTGATTTGTAGAACTTAATGGCTTCCTTACTAAGTTCTTATACTTTTCTAACGGTACTAAACTGCTGGCAGTGACTACATATTTACATACGGATTTTGTCATTACAACCCTTGAGTCAGGACTTCTTTAAGTACTCAAGTGAGCCTTTCAAGAGGATAAAGGAGTGCTTTGAACATTTAAATTTGAATTCTTTATTTTGATTTGTAGAACTTAATGGCTTCCTTATACTTTTCTAAGGGAACTAAATTGCTGGCAGTGACTACATATTTACATACGGATTTGGTCATTACAACCCTTGAGTCAGGCTTACAACCTCGCTTCTTACAACACTTATGTTGTGTGTGTCTCAACTTTTATCCATAAGTGGCGGAACCGGATGTGCAGTTTAAAGTCAACTTTGAACGACAGATTTGTGAGAAACTTTCATTTACTTTCAGAGTTTTTTTTTTCATATTTTGTTGTATTGGAAATGTCTGAATTGGGGCTTGAACCTGCCAAACGATGTTGCTTTCATCTTAAGATTAATTTTCCTTGGTGCAACCTTGTGGCTTTATGATCATATTAGAATATCCGTTGTACAGGAGTTGGATATGAACTGCATACACCAGCAGTGGTTTGTTGTAAAACAATGTCTCGCAAAATGTAAAGTAGTAGAGCATTCTCTTTGTATTCGCGCACTCAAGACAGTAGTTTTACTCAGAAACTCGGTAGCTTACATTAAAGCGAATATCAGCACCGTTTTGTATTGCAGATCCTTCCACAATGCATTGTTTTGACTTACGTCACCGTTTACTATTAACTTACTTCTTTACTTTCTTGCATTCATGGATCATTGATCATGATCATTACAATCATTTCAGTTAAGATTATGACAGAAACGTTAATCAATTTTCCATAATCTTTAAACTGTTCTGTGTAGCAGAAGTAAAGCGTTTAAAATGTAATCAATTCCGGTCAATGCCAATAGTTATTACTGTAAGCAATAGTATAAGCAATAAAAATGAGAGAGAAAGAGAGAGAGAGAGAGAGAGAGAGAAGAGAAACATAAATGAAAGGAGAAAGAGAGAGAAAGAGAGAGAGAGAAACATAAAGAGAATATAACAATAATGTTGTATTTGGCCCATCAGTTGATGATGATGGCACACATTCAAATGATTTCTCTATCACACGTTCTCTGCAGCAGCTTTGTAAGCCTCTTGGAGCATCTCTCCAAGCCTCTCGCTTACGATATCTGGTTTTACTTTACGAACTCTTGTGTCTCTTGTACAGAAACATTATTTTATGGTGCATTGTTGCACAAAATGTTTCAAACTAGTAATACATACATGCCATACAGCCAACCACATACATACATACATACATACATATATACATACATATGTAAGTATGTAAAAATGGGGAAAAATAAATGAAAGATTTTATTATTTTTCCTTCAGTTATTGTTTTGGTATTATTTTTCAACAATTTTTTTGTTGCTATTTTGGCAGGCATGTTCTTATGCATGTTGGCTACGTTCTACATTCTACGTTCTACGTTCTATATTATATGGCACGAGTGTAAGAGTGTAAGTAAAAGTATGTGTAGGCTATAGCAGTAGAGCTGTAGACGCATTAGGATAATTTACGTTTAAATTTCCTTAAACGGCTATTAAGTTTGTGGTTTGTTTTAGTTTCTCTCTGTGTTGTATGTGAACTGCCTATGTGTGGGTGGCGTGTGTATGTCTATGTGTTTGTGTTTGTGTTTGCATATGAAATTATAGTTGATGGCATTATAATCGTGCCTTTTATATGTTATTGTTATTGTTGTTATTTGCCATTGCCATTGCTAGTTGTGCTAATGTTTTTTTTTATTATTTTTGTTGTTGTTGTCCTGATAGTGTTTCTCATTTTGTGAAAAATTATATGTTGTTGCTGTTGTTGCTGTTATTGAATGAATGACAATGATGGAGTGATATACGTAGTTTATGTTGTTGCTATTACTTGCCTGGCTGTCGCACTATCCAACTTGACACGCTTTGGCTTTTGAAATCTAGACAAACATAATTGTATTGTCTATGTGAGTATAAAGATATCAATTTACTTTTATGTGTATATGTATGTATGCTAGTTTCTAAGCTATGCTATGTTTTTGTATCAGCGTGTGAGTGAGTGTACGTGCATGTTAATGTATATTTTGGTTTTGAGTGTATTTCAATAAAGTCAGCAGCAGCAGTAGTAGCAGTAGTTGTAGTATTTGCTTTGGAAACGTGAGCAGTTTACATGACATCGATATGTTAATAATGTTTTCTTTTCTTCTTCCTTTTTCTCTTAGTTTATTTTCTTTTTTGTCATTGGTTTTCTTTCATTTTTCCTGCATTTATTCTGGTTTATTTTCTTAAAAGTGCTTGTGTAAGCAGAAAATTGAAAGAATCACAATTATTTTTGCATTTCTATCACATCAAATCAATAACACTTCATACATTGAATTTATGTATGTTTGTTGTTGTACATTAAATAAGAAAGAGAATCAGCATAAAACACTTGAAACACTTTCGCCTTAAAATACTCTTCTTCACTAAAACTAGAAACTGCTGCTTGAAACTCTTTTCTGGTGTTAAATTTTTCTGCGTTAAATTCCTAAACAATTCCTAAAGAAATGTTTTGTAATTTTCATGAAATTCATGAAATAACGAATAATGCTGTTGATTTGCATTTAAATACTTGCAAGTCATGATTAGTTTAACTAAATAGGCGAACGTGTGAACATATTCGTAGTTCACAGAAGAAGAAAGTTTTAAAACATTTTCTAAGAATTACTTGTCCTCAGTCACTCTTGTTATCTTATACAACAAAAGCGTAACTGTATTCTACATTACTTTGTACAAAAACTTTTCTTTACTTTTCCTTTTTCTTTTTTCATTCTTTTTTTTGTTCCAATTTTATTCAATAGTTTTTAAACTTGACATGACACCCACTCATATGGGTGGTGTGAGTTAGAGTATGACGGCATATAAGCTGGTATAAGTAGGAGAATATTATTTAAACAACTTTTCTCGCGTCTTTATTTTGAAAGTTTTTCTTAAAACTGTATGCAAACAATTATATTCACTCTCATACATACATACATACATATGGGCCATTCCATATTGCAGACTCTGTGTGCCCAATATATGTAAAATGCCTCATGACTATATGTAGTGGCAGTGATGATGGTGGCAACGTGTGCATAATATTATGATTGCAATTCTACCTATCCTGGCACAGCTAAGAAACGATGCTGACGAAAGCCAACAGCCATTTCCCTTTCTTTATTTTCTTTTTTCCTTATCGTTTCTTTCTAGATAAAGCCTTAAGAACAGCTATGTTGTACTAACTAGTCATAGAAGTACAATTCAATTGAAAAGATATTCCAACTCATTCTCCCATTAACGGCTTTAACGGTATTTCAATATGTTTAGACGGCAAATAAGTACGCACTTCAATATGAAAAAGAATAATTTTTTTTCATTTTCTTTTTAAGATATAAAGTTAGGTTAGTTTCGTTTGGTTAACCAGGCCTATTGTATATACGTATCAAGAAAAAATAAATAAAAAATTAATCAGGAGATTGAGAAATGGGAAAAGAAGAAAAGAATTAGAAAAGAGAGGATATAGGAAACAGAGTGAAAAAGATGAACCACAATTCCTCATAAGAGACAGCGATTGTAGCATTGATTGCGTAGCCCGTGTTAGGCAACTCAAGCTACTTACGAATCTCTGGAGAGCCTTAATATCGGTTCTTGAAATATCATCTAATGATTCAAAGAAATTCTTGCCTAGGTTCTCTAACTTGGGCTGGCTAATTGTGAAGAAGATGTTCAATAGGCTTCCACTTCTATTCATTGCAACAGAGTCCTGTTTCAGATTCTTGTCCGTGATCTAATCTTGCTTAGCAATATGTTTAAAACAATAACTAACCTCAGATTGGTCTTGTCCAGTAAAATTGTTTATAATAGGCCATAAACTCCAGTACACATAACAACTTAATACGCCACCTTAACGTTTCTGCTATTTCTCTCTAGTCCATGGGCCTAGTCCAATAAGGCCGTAGAAGTGGAAGTTTGAGCATCACAATCAACTATCAAATCGCCTTGAGAAAGTGAACCTAGCCTAGTAAAAGTAATCGCTGTCTTATTACCAGGTCTACCACTATCCAATTGGGTCCAAACAACTTACAATGAAGTCTAGAGTGATAACAGACTAACGTAATGGTCCTTAAGGCAGGCCGACTGTCAACGAAGATCATATAAGATTCCCAAATCGAATTGAAACGAAGAAATTGTTGGCGCATGGATTTGTTATTTCGAAAACTATTTGTAGCCTGATGCTGATGTTTCTAATTATTTGACTAGAACTATGTATATGCCCAAACACAAATGCATTGAGCAATGAGAGTGTATGTGTGAATAAGAGTATAATATTCCAATTTATATTGCCGTAAACAATTTGTTTGTGTCATACGTGAGTAAAACCATATATTCTCCGATCTGCTACTAACACCACCACCAAAACAATTTTTTTTACACCTCCCCTCCCCACCCCCACCATATCCACGGTTTTTTTTTTAAATAAATATTTTGTAACATGTTACATGTTTTCTTTCTTTCCAGTTTTGTTGTTGTTGTTGTTGTTGTTACTTTGGTTGTTACTGTTCTCAACTTTGCCAAGTTACAAGTTGCAAGTTGTGGCAAATGTGTGTGTGTGTGTGTGTGTGTTACAAAAGTACTAAAGTACTCAGGTCATAACAAAAGATGTTTAATTTAAGCAATTTAAGCAAGTGGCAGTTGATGTTGTTGTTGTAAAGTTAAACTACTTGCAGTTGCCGCAAATGTATTCGATGCAGCCACGTACACTTAAATGCCGCACTGTTCTGTTTGAAGTTGAACAACAACAAGTAAATGTTGGAAAATGTTGTAACTACACATGTAGAACTTAATTTTATTTGTTAAGAAGGCTTAAAACACATATACACACACAAACACATACACATGCACATCCACATGTGCAACAATTAAAATCATTTTTACATTTAACACCGAATTATGGTTAATTAAGTTAAACGGCTGTACAAACGAGCACATTCAACTTCAGAGGATTAAAAATAAAATTTGGTAGGCGTATGAATTACATGATGAAAGTATTCCTTTGAAATGCATTAATTAAAGAAAAATTTTGATTTCCGTTACAAAACGACGGCCATTTCTTTACTTTCATTTTAATTTCTAATTTTAATTTTATAATACTCTCACTCTCTCTCTCTCTCTCTCTCTCTCTCTCTCTCTCTATACAACTCTCTTTCTCTCTCTCTCTCTCTCTCTCTATCTCTCTCTCCCTTTCTCTCTTTGTTGAAGGAACATTTTAGAAACTTCATTAAACAAAACTCATTAATTTGGTTTTTTTTCACTGCAAACAGACAGACAGTCCGACAGACAGACAGACTATCACTCATACTCTTGAGTAAATAGTAGAGCCTGTAGAAATGTTGATTTTTTTCTTTTTTGTATTACAATAACAACATGCCATTAAACATTGTTTATGACAGACACGCCAATGTCAAGCTCTACAACACTAAAGCAACATCTTGAATCTGAGTGATATAATGTATAAATGTGTGTGTGTGTCAGTCTATGTATATCCAATATTTGCTAAGGATAGATGGCAAAAATGATTGAATGATTGATTGAATGAATGAATGAATGAATGTGGAACTATTAGAATGATTTCAACGTTATAAAAATATTAAAAATTCCAATCATGACACACGACACAACGACTCTGCAGCCAGTGAATGAATTCGCACACTTACACTCATACTCAGATTCACATACACACAACGACACACCGACATTAGAAACTAAAGCGTTTCGCATGACAGAAGAGCATCGCAGCATAACGCAACGTATCGTATCATATCGTATCTCAGCGCAACCCGTCTCATCTGCTTCTCATGTGCTATTGGAAATCATTTTGCTGTTATTACTGCTGCCATACAAGTGGCTAAAGGAACCGGCAACTACAACTAGAGTTTTAACCAGCCAGTGCTTAGAGGATATTAAGACGTGATTGTTTATTTAAACAAAAAAAAAAAAGAGAGAAGAGTAAAGTATTAGAAAATATACACACACAGTGATGACATTGGATATTATCGGTGATGATGATAATATTTCAGCAGTCTGTAAAAGAGTCAATTCTTCATTAAAAAACTAATTAAAAATTCTTTTCTTTTGTAGGAGCATTAAAAACTAAAAGAAGAACTCCGAAAGCATTAAGAAAACGCCAATTATCTTAAGAGAGAAGGAAAGACTTCATTGTGGCCAGCACATATTTGATGTCAATTTCTCAACAGTCAAAAACACCCATTTAGAGCATCAGAGAAAAGCTGTTTGCTGAATAAACAAATAAAATTTGGAATGCTAATCCAACATAAAATCCCTTTTATGACATTGCTTTGATATTAATTACCCTGAAGGTGAGAAATCTTTCAGATTTTCCGTCAAGTTGAATTCATTAGACGAATAAATACCTTCAGGGATAATTGTGGATACCTTATACTAAATGAATATACACTTATACACATACAAACATACAAACAAACATACAAACAAACATATAATCTAAGTTTAAGATTAATAATACAACACACACTCACTAATAATAACAATGATGATGGAGGTGATGGAAATGATGGAGGCATGTATGAGTTCAGAGATGATGACAACTACAACTACAACAAAAACACATTTTAAGGACATTAAGGATACAGAAAGAGAGAGAAAGAGTGAGTGAGTAAGAGAATATGAAATATTTTCTTGTATTGCGATGTCAAGTTGTTACAATACAAGTAAACAAATTACAGCAACGATAACAAAAAAAAAAAAAAAAGGAAAAAAAAAGTGGAAAAGAACACAAATATGTATGTTTGGATATCCTTCGTTCTCAATTGTTGTTAAAACAAACAATCAAACGTAAAAAGCAAGAAAAACATCGACAGACAGATATTTACGCAGATAAATGGTGATGATGATGATGATGATGATAATGCTGATGATGCTGATGATGATGATTAAATGTGAAACAAGAGCAGAGTAAACAAATCGACAAACAATATTAATATTGTTCGTTTGTATCGTTTGTTAAATGTTGGCATATCTTTTGTTAAATACTTATCAGCATAAATATGATTGATTGTCTTTGTGTTACGTTGTGCAAGCACATCAATTTGATTTAAGTACTCTATACAGCCCCCTACCTAACAGCCTCATTTGCTTATGCCCACCCCAATCAAAAATGCTGAAAGAAACACAATAAAATATTCGTTTATACATTACAAAACACAACAACAACTATGGCAATATAAATCATACCAAAAAAAAATTAAGAAAATCAAATCGCAATTCATTTTTTTTTTTAATTTCCAAAAATCTGTTTGAAAAATTGAATTAAAAAACTGCGGCTATTAGAAGAAGATTATCAACATTGTGATTGGCTATAAGCAAATAACGGGTGTTAAACAATTTCATTTGCTGTCATATCTAAACCATACTTTAAGGCTGTCAGTAAAACTCAACTCTCTGAGTTGAGTGTTGCCATACATGCCGTAACAATTTTAATTTTACGGGGCAACGATAGATAGAGCATGTTGCGAACTCACGTACATACATACATACATAATTGGCCATTACAAGCCTTCAGTCAGGATTACGGCCTAGCTTCTCACACCACTTATGTTGTGTGTGTTAATTTTATACATGAGTGCGGCGGGACCTACAGTTTAAAGTCGACTCCGAACGACAGATCTTTGAGAAACTTTTCATGGCAATTTTATTTACTCTCAGAGTTTTTGTCAGACATCTGCTGAGAGGATGCGGCCGAATAATTTTTTTTTCATATTTTCGCTTTTTTGATGTCTGACAGGGGATTCGAACCCTGGGCTTACGTCTAATAAGCCAACACACTACCTACTAGACTACGGCGACTTCAAATCACGTAATCGAAGGAAAAGCAAGAATATCAAACGGCATTATCTTTGAAAGGATCCGAATCTTATCACATCAAGCAGATCAAAGAGTAAGTATACAACCTTGATGTACGCCTTAATATATGAATGCCAATTGTAGACATGATCTCCACCGATCTAGTGACTGCTTTACAATCACTTTCAGTCTATTCACCATAAATATTAATAACACCCGCTACTGCTATTTCCATTTGCAGGACTTGTTCAGAAATTTAACTTTTGTTTTCGTCCTTATGAAAAACTAGCAAAGCTGACAAAACTGTCAGATTGTCAAATGCCGTTACAAACAATTCCGAAACAAGCAATCACTAAACTGTCGTTTCTATATGGAGACCAATATTGATCCTAATCTGTTACATTTTTTGACTTACTTACTTTGAAAATATGGTAATAATTTTCAGTAAAATCTGGCATCACTGTTTTACCCAAAAAGCTAAAAGTTATGCACAAAAAGTTTCTCTCATAATCTCATACTCACTTTATGTTTAAAATAGCTAAACAAACGAGATAATAACGAAGGCAATGACAGCAATAACAATAACAACAAAAAGTTATATTATCGATAACTACAATACAAAAACAACAACCAACTAGAATTTAACTTCCAACAATTTTTAGGACTACAAACATTACTTTGTGCAAAAAAAAAAAAACCGAAAAAGAATGAAAACCCTAAAAACGTTGTGATAAAAGAAGAAAAGCCAGCAGAAAGGGAAAGCATAAGAATTATTTTGAATGTTTGTGTTTTACACTACAAGTGCCAAATAGATATTGAAAGTGCCCAATAAGCTTATCACATTAACTTACACACACACACACACACACGTACATACGTATTTATACAACTACAAAATTGTAATCTAAATAAACCAGCATATATTTTGATGGGTGATAGTAGCAATAGTGCTCTGTCTATACGTCGGAGTATAAAAGCTGTCATCTCTATACAGAAAAGAAACAAACAAACGCGGTTTCCGTAAACATTGGAACCTACATACTTACCAGAGATCAGCAATGAGTATTCAAAAAGATAAGTCGAATTGAATCATACTCATAATTTCTGATACTTATACGCCTTCATACTTATTTTAATATCATGGAACTTCTTCTCATACTTAAAGTTTGAAGTACTCATCATACTTATACTTAACAACATGTATGATGTTGTTGATTTCGACTCTCCATAACTCAACATAATCAAGAATCACAAAATAAGTATGATTTGAATACGAACACTAAAATACTCAATAGAAGGTTGTGTGTTTGCTCTGCTAGCTGCTCTGTGTTATTTGCTTAAGTGTCGTTCTTCTTTTGTTGTAAATGCAACAATAACTAAGACTGTAAATTTTGATGAATGATTCGAGTCACACGAAGTATTTTTCTAAAGTTATGAAGCTAAATGAGCAAGCGGCCTATGTATCAAACATATTTCGAATGATGGTATGAGTTTGATGTCAACGTTGTATGCATATTGATTGCAACTTGTGCTTATAAATCAACGTTGTTGTGAGTACGAATGAATCGGAGTCCCTAGTTAAATTTTAATATTGTTGGCTCACTTATATATTCAAAATTCCGTGAGTGCTTATGAGTAGCGAAAAAACGATTCATTGCCGATCTCTGTTACATACGTACGTAATTGATAGTTACAAACTTTTAGTCAGGATTACAACCTAGTTTCTCATAGCACTTAGGTTGTGTGTGTTAATTTCATACATGAGTGACGAGACCTACAGTTTAAAGACGACTTTGTGCGGCAGATTTTTGCAATTTTATTTACTCTCATATTTTTTGCGAGAAATCTGCTGAGCGACAGAAATCGCCGAAATAATATTTGTTTCCATATTTCGTTTTATTGTAGATGTCTGACCTGGAATCGTGGCCTCACGTTTAATAGGCCATCATACTAACCGCTAGACAGCAGCAACTAAATATTGATGGCATGAAATTCCCGAGGAACAAAAATAAAGTCCTAAAAGACAACATTTGACGCGGCAGACGTAAGGTCTCACGTCTAATAAGCCAACACACTATCTACTAGTCTACGGCAATTGCATCTTAGATCAAAATACTTCCAAAATAAAGTAAAAATGTTTGCTGGGTTATACAAATCATACACCAAATGCGTGCAAGAAGAGTTTTTTTTTAGGTGTTACATGAATGTAAAGTGCGTGTAAATTGTGAATATTTTATGAGGGCGATAATGATGAAAGCAATAGCTGTTCGTATTATTTTTGATGCTGCTGTAACAGTATCAGTAGCGATAATAACCATCAACAACAAGTACTTTACAATATCCTTTGGTTTGTTTTACACTTCTTCCTTCAACTGATTGCTTTCAATTTAACATAGAGGAAGGCAGCAATATTTTTAAGTTTTCATAATAATTTGTTCAACGCCTTTTAAGCTTAGTTATCCTTGTACAATACGGATGTTTTACGCGACATGGTAATAATAATTATTAAATGAAAGTGTTTTCTGTTACTTTTTTTATCTTTTTCTTCTTCTTTTCTTTTTCTGTTGTTTTTGTTTTGTTTTTCTGCAAAAATTTTAAGTAATGAAGTGTACGTGCAACGATGTCTTTGAGAAATTTTGGAAAGAACAAGTGTTGTGATGAAAATGTTTGCTTTTCACTTTCATTGTATCATTATCACAATTTATGTGTGTGTATGGCTGAGTGTGTGTGTACTAGTGATAATGGAAAAAGAAAAGAAAGCAAGTGAATAAATGTTCTTCTATTGTTGTTGTTGCATGTTTATCTGTTGCGTATCTGTATGCATGTGTTCCTTGTTTGTAGTAGTCATGCGATCGTATTCATCTTCCTGGCAAGGCATGTACATACGTATGTATGGAAGTACAATACGATATAACAGGCAACATGCTTGTACAACACTTGCATTTCAATTTCATGTCTTTAGTTTTCTTTCTTTTTCTGTTACTTCTTCATCATCTTGTTGTTTTCTTGTTCCTTTTCATGTATTTCCTCTTGAAACATTTTCTGCTTTAATACTTTTAATCTTAAGTGTTATTACATTTTATTATACTAACACTTATGCTCCCTACACACCTATACATACACACCTACAACTACACCTACACCTATATACACCTACATAGTTAAATTTGTATGTGAGTCCCTTCACAGCTTGATTTGTAAATGGGGAAAAAAAAAACAAAACAAAACAAAACAACAATAATGCAAAAACAACAAATAATCAAATATCCTTGTACTAGTTAGTGTCGAGCATACTCACAACACACACACATACATACATACATACATACATATATACCAATGCAGTTTGCATTTTGTATGTATGGCTGCGTGTTTTGTTTATAAATCCAATCAAATTATTATGTTTTGCTCGTGTATTCTCTTCATTTATTGTTAAATGCACAAACGAAAGACAACAGCATGTGCATGTGTATGTGTGTGTGGGTGTGTGAGAGAGAGTAGAGAGAGTAGAGAGAGTATTTTATCAAATTAATTTATATTGTCTTAAAATATTTCATTGTTCATACCGAAAATTGTATGTGCATCGCATACGCATTTAGCAAATGAGCTATTCAATGTGACAGTCAGTCTTGTTCAGTCATTTATTTGCTTTCAGCATTTGCAGAAAATGCAAGAAACTTGACATAATAATTTAAATGCAAATTCTTATGAAAGTAAAACTATTAAAGAAATATGATGATTAATGTTTGATAAATTTCATTAAGAATGAATTCTCGTTGGAAATCATTTTAATTAAAATCGAACGAATAACTTGTAAGCATGTATTCTACAAAAACAGCTCAAGTAGATTTGGATACAATAAAGAGACGTGCTGGATTTAAGCCTGGTTAATATGGTAAAAAACAAAAAGTGGCAATGAAACTTATTCAGGCAATGGAAAACAGGTCTAACCTGGAATATTCACGTCTAACATGCAAAGTTGTAAAGTCCTTATCAGACGTAAGGTCATGGTTCAAATCCTACAAACGTTATATGAAAAGGTATTTCTTCGGCGTCTTCTCAGGAGATTTCTGGCATAAATTCTGAGAGTAAAACAAATTGTCATTAAAAAAATTCCCAAAAAAAAAAAAAAAAAAAATCTGTCGTTCGGAGTTGATTTTAAACTGTTCGTCCCGCCGCTCATGTAAAAAAACATCGAAGGGTGTGCTCAATTCAATTTCAATTCGAACTACAAGTTATCTATCAATACCTCACTCCGCAACTTGAGCACTCAACTCCTAAAAGGTTAACTTCAGTTTAGAATGACGATCGCAGTAATGAGCAGGCATATCAGCTTGCAAGCAGCGAACATCTTCCGTTCCACTAATGAGAGAAGGATTTGGAGTAGAAAGAAAAGTGAAAAAAAAGTGAAAGAAAAGTGATAGATAGGATATTCCAATCCTTCAGTCAGGCTTACAACCAAGCATTTCACACAATTTATGTTGTGTGTGTGTTAATTTTTATGCATGAGTGGCGGAATCTACAGCTTAAAGTCGACTACGAATGACAGATTTTTTTTTTGAGAAACTTTTCATGGCAAATTTTTTTTTTATTTACTTTCAGGATTTTTGCCAAAAATCTGCTCAAAATAAGTGCGAAGTGCCCTGAAGTTTGAACCATGGTCTTACGGCTAATAAGCTAACACACTATCTACTAGACTAGACTACGAAAGCTGCCATTCTTTTCAAATCAAACGGGTTTAACTGGGTGATTACAATAACAAGTGATTTGAGTTTTGCATCAAATAAGAGAGAAGTATTCTGAGGTTAGTAATCGGAGTTTTAGTGAGCATTGTAAACTTCAAAAACAGTAGTTTTAGAATAGGCATCGATTCTAACCCCATATAAGTAGGCTTCGTAATGAGCATCAGCATTAAAATGATTGATTGATATTGTATACGTATCGATTATGGTCTTATTTTTTAATGATTGATTAGTAAAAAATTATTATTTCATAAATTACGAAAGCAGAGAGAGAGGGAGAGAGACAGAGAGAAAGAACTTGATACTATAAAGGCTTTTTTTGCATACAATAAATCTTTTATTAAATCACCCATCTTTCTACAGGTGTATTGCCAGTAATGACCACACCTGTCACTACTTAATTTATTGCATTAATTTATTTCAAATTGCTTCTGGGGATTAAACGCACCTTTTCTAATACGTAGATTTTCTTTGTTCATTTTTCTTTTTTTTAATTTTTTTCTTCTGAAATATTTATTTTATTAACTCATGGCATTTGTTTGAAACTACTAACATAATACATACAATAGCAACAACAATAACAACAACAACAACAACAACAAAAGCATAAGTGTAAGTATTTAAGTACCCCATTGAAAATGTTACTGTGTTGCATGAAACTGAAAGAAAGAAAAAAAACAGAAAAGAAAAAAGAAAACTGAATGATAACAACAGCAACAACAAAAGAAAACACAGCGCAAAATGACATTGACATTTTGAATAATGACCGTTATTTATAATACAACAAATGTTTCAACAATTTACCCCCAAAACGTACATTCAAGTACAACAATTCTAACAGCAACAGCAACAGCAACAGCAACAACAAGAACAACCGTAATAGCAGCAATGTTTAAACACTTTAAATGCTAAACTCACCCGCACCCAATACAATAAGATGACACCCAGTATAGTGTCCTTTTCTCAAAAAACGATATTAAATGAGTTGAAGAATAAGCTTAAACCAGCAACATACACACACACACACACATTTGCAACAACCAACAGCATGCATTTAATGAAAGAGAAAAAGAAAAACGAAAACGAAAACGAAAACTAAAACAAAACAAAACAAAAGAGAATAAAGTAAGCATTGTTATAAAGAGACAGAGAGAGAGAGAATGAGAAAGAGAGAGCGGGAGAGAAAAAAAAAGATGCTTTAGTTGATGAGAAGAAATTAAATTTGATACAAGAACAATAACAAATGACAACTACATGCAATGACACTTCAGCATTACAGTAAAACACTTACAGACACATCTTTAAGCATACACACATCAGATAACGGACACACATCTGTACTTCAATTGATGCTAGTGCTCGTAAACAGCTACAACAACACCAACAGCAAAAGCAACAACTACATTAACAATTTATGTAAATGCAAGGGATGTGTAATACATGAAGAACATAAAGCAGTCATTTAAATGTATTCATTCATTCATTATTGAAAATTTTTGTAACGCTTTATAGAACTCAAAATAATACACAAATGAATACCATTACAAAGAAAGATAAAGAAAAATTGAATTCAATCATTAAGAATACACTCTTTGAAGCAACTGCCTAAAAGTTTAAGTGATGGAAAAAGACAAAGGAAATACTTGGTTAAATAAATACAATGAAGAGAAGAAAAATAAAAGAAAAATGAAAGTAAAAGAATAGAAACAAAACCGAAACGTAACAAAACTTATTCCATTTAATAATAAGAAAAGAAGAAGAAAGCAAAAATGGCAATTTTAAAACATTTTTTTTTCATTTTCCTCTCATCTTCTTACATTTTTATGAAACATAATAAAATATAATGAGAGGACAAGTAAGTAAAAAAGAATTAAAAGAAAATGAGAAGGTGTTAGTATAATAAAGCGCATAAAAGTTTGTATATGGTTGTCTGTGTGTGTGTGTGTGTAAGAGTTGACATGTGTTTCATGCTTATTTTTTTCTTTTGTACCTGAAAAGGACCTTTCAAAGGGCCTTTTAACTTGGTGTGAAGGCTATGATTATGAGTGGGTTTTTGCACTCTCTCTCTCTAATGCTAATGAAGCAATGTCAAGGTATTTTTATTTCTTCTTCTACTTACTTTGTTCGTTTTGTTTTTTCGTCGTTTCTTGTGTTTCTTGTTTCTGGTCCCTTGGCCACATTTGCTGCTGTCAAAGCGACAGCAAAGTGTCATTAAAATCTCAGCAAATTATGTGTTTAACTTTTCTCATCTCATTCTTCTTCAAGAGAAGTGTAGTCAACGTTTATCATTAAATAAGATTCTCTGGAAACAATTTCTTTCTTTTTTTTTTTAATTTCTAGTTTCTTTATGTTTTTTTTCTGGAAATTTATTTTTCAAACGGAATTGTAATACAAGCCATGTTGAAATGAATAACGGTAAATTAAAAAAATATAAAGTTGAACAGGAATTAACCCAGCAAAACTTTTTAACATGTAGTGAAGAGGTTATAAATGATCATCAGACAATCAAGCATGCATAGATGACCAGCATGAAAAAGCCTGCGAATATTTTATGGATTTTGTTTTTAAATTTAAATTCAATTTTTTCATTAAAAGTTTCATTAGCTTGTTATTTCCTCCAGTTTTCCTTATTTTTGGCCAGAAAATCTAGATTTATTTTTCCTATCTTGTTGTACCAGTTAACAGTTGTTACAAACTGTTAAAGAAATAAATTAAAAATCACAAAAGGAGACAAAAATAAAGAGTCGTAATTAGTTTTTATGACCCCAAGGTTAAAAGGAAAAGCAAAAAGTCCATTACATTACAACATATATACTCTTAAATATCTTAAAAATTATATTCTCCTACTCTTACATTACTATACCAAAAAAGAGAAAAAAAAATCAAAGTCACATAGAAATATTATACAGACCTCGCCATAATTATAAATGCGAAATGTTTAAAACATTTATTTTTTATATGTAGTTGGAAGGAAAGAGAAGGATTCCCACATTTAAAATCTCAATATTCCACACCAAAAAAAAAAAAATTAAAAGAAGAAATTTACTTACTTAATTGGTCATTACAAACCTTTAGTCAAGATAACAACCTAGCTTCTCACATCAGCCATGATGTGTGCCTTAATTTTATCCATACGTAGCGGGACTTACAGACTCTGAACAGCAGATTTTTGATAAACTTTTCATGGCAATTTTACTTAATTCTCAGCGTTTTTTTACCAGAACTTTTTAATGACATGCCTAACTCCTGTCCCATTAAGTCAGAAATTTAACCTTTTGCTTTACTCTTAAGACCTGTAAGTTTAACATGCCAGCTGGCAGATGTCAGTTGATAACGGCGATCAGCAATGAATCCTTTTTTCGCTACTCATAAGCACATTGAAATTTAACTCTGGGCTCTGATTTATTCGCACTCACTGCAAGGTTGATTCATAAGTACAGGTTGCGTTCAAGTATGCGTACAACGTTAACATCAAACTCATACCATTCGGGTGACTTGAATCATTCATTAACAATCACAGTCTTAATTATTGTTGCATTTACAACCAAGGAAGGAAGACACATAAGCAAAAAAATACAGAGCAGCAGGCAGAACAATCACACACAACCTTCTAGTGAGTATTTTACAGTTCGTACTCGCGTCATACTTATTTGGTGATTCTTGTTTATGTTGTGTTCTGGAGTGTAGAAATCAACAACATCAAACATGTTGTTAAGTATGAGTATGATGAAGACTTCAAACTTTGAATATAAGTAGAGAGAGGTTTCATGCTATAAAAATAAGTATGAAGGCGCAAAAGTAACAGAAATTATGAGTTTGATTCGATTCTACTCATCTTTTTCAATACTCATTGCTGATCTCTGGTTGATAATATAGCTCTCACAAGATAGATTACTTTACATTACATTACTTGCGTTTGGCATAACTTCCCCAAGCCTTTTTCTTTTAAAACTCTTTAACATTTCATGTTTTTATTTCTGTCGTATTTAATTTTATTTTATAATTTTATGTTGGCGCTTATTTTTATGAACGTTTTTTTTCATCCTAGCAACAGTTTTGTTTCTTTTTCTTTCTTTCTTTCTATTTGTTAGTGTTGTTGTTGTTGTTGTTGTTGTTGTACACTAATAAACATGTTTGTTTTCAGTACACTTTTATATTATTTTTTCGTTTTTCTTGTATCCTGTCTAGCAAACGTACGAAAAAAAGGAAGAAAAAAAATAATAAAGAAAGTGGAAAGACAATCTCATTATGATCTCTAGAGTTCGGTGTTAGAGAGAGCGAGTGTAAATCTAAAGATGGTTGTAAATACAGTATGAATGTCATAAAGTTTTATGTTAAATGTCAACTCTACATTCATTCATACATACATACATAGACAACAGCTATAACAACAACAACAACAACAAGTGGCTGTTATTCTAGTAGCTCTTCTGCTTACACCTCTTCACCATGCATAGTTCATAAATATTACTTGAAAGATAAAAAAAAGCGGAAAAAACAGAAAAATTCCAGCGAGTTTTATGATATCCGAAGACATAAAGTCAAGTACAAGTGGTACAAATGGAACTTATGACTTGCATATGTATTAAAGAGCAGCTACAACAACAAAAATTGCCTTATAAAGGTACAAAGTTCTAATTATTGTCGCAAATTCAAGTTCCAAGTTAAGTATTAAGGGCCGTTCATATTCATGCTTAAGCAGAGAGGAGACTTAATGTCCTTTTGTATGTAGAGTGGCAAAAGAGTGGCAAAGAGAACTGGGAGGTATTAATGAACACTTAAATTTAACTTTTAAAGCACAAGCTAAAGAAGAAGGAAGAGTTAAAAAAATGGAGAACTGAAAAGAGTTGAAAAAAGTTGAATAAAACGATTGTATTGTTAAAGGAAGATACGATTTTATACAACATAAGTAGCAATCCATTGATAGGATATTGATTTATTCCTTAAACCACCAAAAGCAGGGTAAACTTAGATGGATTAGAGCACCATTAAGAAGAAAAAAATCTAAAAACCCTTGGCAGAGGGGAAGTTAGAGAACTTGCCACAAGTCAAGAGGAAATCCAAAAAAAAGGCACAATTATTTATACCCAGGATAGCCTCTTAAATAGAGGTAGAGTAGAGCGTATGTTATTACAGATGCCTTTAATAATAAACCCGCTTTAATTCAATGCCAAAAAAATTGTGCGCCCAAACTGTTTGGTCTTTTTCTAAGAGCACATTATAAGCAGCATAATTCAGACGTTGTATCCTAATAACAGAAAGTAGGCAAGCCGGCTATAATAGTGAGTAATTGAGTGGATGATCGAGGAACGTATCGCTGATATATGTGAACAAACATGCAACAGATAAGAGAAAAAGAACGCAAAACTGCTGAGAGGCGAGCAGTATTTTGCAGTTCAGATATACTATGAGATATGCAGCGTAGATCTGCTAAGAACGATGTATACTTCTTCGACAACACCGTAGGCTAGCAGTTAGTGTGATTCAAACAACATATCTCTCGGCATATATGTCTCTCGGCAGTGTTGTAGCCAAAACTCTTAAAGTTAATTGAATTACTAAGAAAAGTTTCTAAAAATTCTGTTTGTTCGAAGCCGATTTAAATGATTTTAACACACTCAACATAGTTAATGTGAGAGTTTAGGTTGTTAGCTTGACTAAAGCCTTATAGTAAACAGTTAAGTAAGTAAGAATTCGGCTTCGAAATATTATTATTATTGTAGTCAGTATGATGATAACCAGATGTCGGCACCAATAGTCCCCGGTGACCAAAGCTTATTGGCTTTTTACACACATACGACACGATTATCAACAATGTTCATTAAAATGAGCATACAATTGCATTCTGTTGCTTGCCAGCTTCTAAAGAAGGAGGTTCATGTCGCTTTCTTTTCTGGTTTCAATTATACACCAAAAGAAATATTACAGTAGGATTCACTATTTTCCACTAAGATTCACTAATAACAATGGGAAATGATTTTCATTTTTTGAAGGATATTTGTCAAGTTAAATAAGCAGTCTTTAGGAATTTGATGCTGTACATTTTTTCTATTAGGCTACACTTGAAAATACTACTAACAATTTTCCTCTGGGTTATACACATGCCTCTCACAAATACACTCACATTTCTATGATATTCTCTTTGTGCCGACATCTGATGATAACTAAGGTTTTCAGTTTCGCAGTCTAGTAGTCAGTATGATGGCTTATTAGACATAAGGCCTCAAACTCAAAACTCCAGGTCAAACGAAATATGAAAAAATACTTCCTCTCAGCAGATTTCTGGCACAAACTCTGTTAGAAAACAAATGTTCATTATGCAATTCAAATATATTGTTTAGAAAATGGAAATAGTGTAACGTCGTTTGACATTAAAATGTTAAACAAAAGCTACAAAAACAAAACAATGGACTTGTTTACGACATTAACGAAATTAAAACAACAACATCAGTATAATAAGAAAAAGGAATAAGCAAGTAAACAACAAACAACAACAACTCTGAAGGGACGAACGTAAATAAGATACAAAAAAAAAAAAACAAAGAAGAAAACACGTATGAATGTAAGCACCAAGTTTCATAGAAACCGCGTGAAGACGAAGACTAGAACCTTCGCCTACAAGAACATTCATCAGACTGTTAACGTCGTGATATAAAAGGCAAAGCAAAGCATGTAGAGTAGAAGTTCAGTCAGTCTTGTGTGAAGACACGTTGCGTGTGAAGTAAACCAATCGTGGTTTGAAGATCTCCATTACAAAGTTCTACAGACCAATTGTGTTGTAACTGTTATTGTTTATCGCAAAGGGCATAAACAAAGGAATAACAAATAAAGGAATTGTTGTTGTTAGATTCAGTTGTGAACAGTGGCACACAAAAGTTGTGCGCGATTAAGAAAGGATTTAATTTAAACTGAACAAATTTGCAATCTACGAATTCATATTTCAAATGTTTTTTTAAAAGGTAAGAACGTAAAAATATTTTCTAATCATCAATAATAACTTCAAATGTCATCAATACTTTTTCAGTAACATAATGTATGTGTGCATGGAAATGTTATGACATAAGAGAACTCAATATCATTACATAAGTATACCGTACAATAGAAGATAGTCGTTTATGAAGAGTTATTAGGGATTTTAAATTAAAGATAAGCAAGTAACAGTACTTAGTATTGTTATTAGTTTTCTAATTATTAGTCTTATGAAAATGAAATATTAGAAAACTTTTTTTTGGTTGTTGTTGTTGTTGTTGTTGTTGTTGTTGTTGTTATGCTGATGATAATATTCAAATGAAATAAGTTTGTTTAATTACATTGTGTTGCACAAAAAACCGTAACCATGCATATTGCCTTGCATCAGCATCATATTTAATACTTAATTGCGAAAGTATTTTCCTTTGCAACCCTTTTACATTTATTTTCCCATTTATTTCAGCTTTCATTTCAGTTTTATAATGAACAAAATGAAACCGAAAAAACGAAAATAAAAACGAAGAAAATAATAAAAAATAGAAAGAAAGAAATGAATTTAACATTCATTATTTAAAAATAATTGAGGGGAACGAGTGAGTGGTGAGATGAGAGATGGAGAGACAGAGACAGAGATAGAGAGAATACAATCATAATTAAAATATTTCATTTGTTACTTTTAACCTTTTCGCATCCATTACTCCTTCCTTACTTGCGATGGAACAGAGTTTCTTTTTCATTTAATTTTTCTTTCTCGTTGTTTTTTTTTTAGATTTGCAACACAATAATTTTTTTTTTTTTTGTATGAAAAATGGCAGCTCAGGAATTTTATTTTCCCTATTATCTACACAACAGAAAGATCTACGCACACATACATATATGCGTATACATATACACGTTTTGAATGTATTACTTAAAGACTTTATATATTATAAAAAGAGAGAGACGGAGAGAGAGAGAGAAAGTGAGAGAGTGTGAGAGAGAGAGAGAGAGGTAGAGGAAGAGCAAAAAGAATTGTAATAAAAATGTTCAAAAGGAGAAATTTTTTTTGTTGTTGCTGTTGCTTTTCAACACACCCAAAATTCGGAAAAACGCAAAATTAAGAAAACGAATAGAGAGAGCGAGACAGAGAGAGAGAGAGAGTTTCTATAAAAATTAAACCGCCAACATTATTATAGCCAAAGTCATCAACATCATTATCATGTTTGTCCTTTTAGTCCTAACAGGCTGTAAGTTGAGTATAAAATTGTTGCAGAATTTTTCATTATTATACTCAAACACACATACATATATACATTAAATATGCCTTTAATATCTCTCAAACACATACATACATACATACCTACATACATACCTACATACATGCATTCATACATGTTTATATATGTATACTATGTATATGGAAATGTCTTTGTATATGTATGTATATATGTATGTATGTATGTATTTTGAACTAAATATACTGTTATCAACAAAAACGCGCTCTTTGTCTTTTAACCGCCAAATCAATTATGGTTTATTGTTATTGTATGTATGTACGTATGTTTACAAAACTATATATTGTTGTTTATTTATATGCCTAACACAGTGTGTGCATGTGTGTGTGTATGTGTGTGTTGAAAATGTATTATGGTCTAGATCCGTAATACAAACAAACAATGCTCATTTATTGTGTATACACACACATATACACATAAAGGCAAGGCAAATATCAAACCATATAGTATTACTATCAACACTGTCGCGCATCGCACAACAGTTGATGGCACTTAAATAGAAACAGCTTCGCTATATGTTGAATTGAATCGTTTGTCTTGAGATAATTTAATTAAAATAAGGAAGATCAAAAAGGTTTTTGAATATTGCAAACATTTTTCTAAATGCAGGAGAAATACAGAGAAACCTACAAAAAAAAATTTCAAATCACAAAAAGAAAATATTTTTGTGGAAATGAATTTGAGATTTAAAAAAAATAAAAAAAAAATAACAAAATGTGTTAAAAAACACACTGGGTATCTAACTCTTCCAGATTTGCCTCAGTCTCAATACTAGAGTGGTGGCGAAAATATAGAACAAATGAAGGAAGAAATCGTTGAACTGCTCTTAGAAAAATTTCATTACAGATTGAGATTACTGTAGATGGATGCCTTTTTTATTACAATAAATTCTCTATTCCTGCTTCAAAACATACATAACATAATTGGCCATTACAACCCTTCAGTCAGGATTACGGCCTAGCTTCTCACACCAATTATGTCGACTCCGAACGACAGATTTTTGAGAAACTTTTCATGGCAATTTTATTTAACACTCACATTTGCTGGCAGAAATCGACTGAGAGGCAATATTTCTTTCATATTTCGTTTTTGATGTCTGACCCGGGACACGAACCCTGGCCTTTAGTCTAATAAACCAACACACTACCTACTAGACTACGGCGACTTCAATATGTTAGTTAATTTCATTTGCTTTTTCTGTTATTTTTGCTTCTCAAATCGTGATTTAATGTAAACGTAATATGTCAGGGCATGGTCGCCGTAGTCCAATTGGCAGCATGCTGGCTTAGTAAATGTAAGGCCACGATACAAACCCTAGGTCAAATGAAATATGAAAAAATGTTTCATTGATGACTTCTTCTCAGCAAATTTCTGGCAAAAACTCTGAGAGAAAATAAAATTGCCATGCACAAATTTCTTAAAAATCTGCCATTCGGACAAATTAACACACACAACACAAGTGGTATGAGAAGTTAGCTTGTAATCCTGATTGCTTGCTTTGTAGTGACCATTTATGTAAAGTTTTGAGTTCCTTCTATTTAGCGAATCACTCCTGCATAGCTAGGCATCCAGCCGCCAATACACAAAGGCATACACGTTGGCTAGGATTATCAATCTAATAACGGGACTATTTTTGGAAGACATGCTCAACATAATTAATTATGAATCATTTTCTTATGACACGCAATTTTGAAATTATTATTGTTATATAAGCATTGATTGTTGTTGTTGTGGTTGTTGTTGTCGATATTATTGTTGGCAATAAAACATACATACATACATACACACATATGTACAGCCAGGGTAAATACATAGAAGAGCATGTCCATTAAAGAGTGGATTTATTCGATTGAATTTAAAGAAACAGGAGACGAACTGCTGTTCCAATGTTGTTGTTGCTTTTATAATTTACAGCTAAAATTACTTTCGACAATAACACTTGAGATTATCAAAATGCTGTCTACAATACTAATATTGATGATGACAAAAATGTTGCTCAATAAAGATTATATTGACAATGACAATGATGATGATGATGATGATGATGATGATGAATTGCTGTTGGTTTTGTGTTCGTAATTATTATTTAAATTCCTTTTATAAATATCAATACCACGATAATATGAAGAAAATCTTCCTTCTAAAATTGTTATAATACAGTGGCCATCATAATCATTGTGGATATTACCATCATCAATATCTTCAACTTCCATAATTATTATGATCATCATTATCTTCCTCATGTATTATGATTCTTGCTATTATATTAGAGAAGATAAGGATTTATTTTGAAGATTTACTTGTAGAAACTTAAGAAACTTCTAATGGTTGCTTGGCAAATAAATTATAAATTGTCACAAGACAAGTCATGCCAATATTACAATGGCATTTAATGCTATCGCTACATGACAGCCGTAAAATGGAAAAACCAATCACAAGTGAATTAATTTATCGCCAAGGAAAAATCTCTTAAATTGACAAAGTCTTTAAGAAATGAAATAAAATGAATTATTATTCCAAGACATTGGGAATTCACTTTTTAATTAAAGATTAAAACAAAACCATGAGTATCGTAAATATGAACGAACTCAACACATTCTTAAATTATTTTTCATAAATTCAGTGGTTTTTCGAATTTACTTGAATTAAAAAACAATTATGATGTATTTTTGGATTTTAAATTTCATTGTTGTTGTTTTACTTTTTCATTAAATATTGGTTTTTGTGGTTATACAAGAGCACCCACTAAAAGCATACGAATTTTAAATGTGTATGCCTGGTTTACATTCATTGAAAGCCTTACAAATGTTATAAACTCTCTTTCTCTCTCTCCTGCAGTAAGTAATGCTCAAACAAAATCCGTGTATTTGGGGACGAGTTATAATGGCTTTGTGTGTGTGTGTATAACATTCTGTTTGCTACCGCATTCGATGTCAGAAGGAATTGAAAGGAAATTAATGTGTTCATTGATAATTTATAATGGCAAACAGAAAACTTTTTGCGGTCTACTAAGACATAACCAACTCATTCACTCACTTACTCACTTATTCACTCACTTACTTACTCACTTAGTCGAGCACATAAACACACAATAAAATCTCTGTTCTATTAGCAATTCAATATCAAATATTAGATTTAAATTATTCATACAAATCGTAATAATTTTTGTACACAAAATTCTACAGACACAACACAAGACAACAGAACAGGGTCATCATTATGGCCTTATTTTTTTGTTTTAAAAATAAATTTTAAAGAAAAGTTTTTTGAATTAAAATTTTCCTAATGCTTTGCATTATTTCCTTGGATTGAAATTAAATAACATTTTCGGCCAATGAAGCCTATTTAACTTTTCATTTAATTAAGCGTCGAGGTTAATAACATAATTAATAACTGTACAAGAGACAATAATCTGAAATTTAAAGCCTTATTTGTCGGGAATACGTGTATCATTCTAGAACTAAAATCAGAACTATCGGTTTAAATCTAAGCCATAGGTTATTACGAATGTGGCAACACTTATGTTATTCTAATCTGTCATAAAACTCAATATGTTGTTACGTTTTTATCTTTTAAAAATGTTTGAAATATGAGTTCGTAGATTGCAAATAAAAATAAAAATAAATTTCTGTTCAGATCCAATTAAATCCTTTATTAATCGCGCACAACTTTTGTGTGCTACTGTTCACAATTGATTCTAACAACAACAATTGCTTTATTTGTTATTTCTCTGTTTATGCCCTTTACGATAAACAATAACAATTACGACCTGTAGACCTTTCTAACGAAGATCTTCAAACCACGATTGGTTTACTTCAAACGTAACTCGTCTTCACAGAAGACTGACTGAACTTCTACTCCCACCTTGCATGCTTTGCCTTGACTTTTTGTATAGCGACGTAAACAGTCTGATGAACACGAGATTTTTATGAATGTAAACATGTTGTGTACTTGTAAACATGTTGTTTACATTCATACATGTTGTCTTCTTTGTTGTTTTTGTATCTTGTTTACGTTCGTCCCTTCAGAGTTGTTGTTGTTTGTTGTTTACTTGTTTATTCCTTTTTCTTGTTATACTGATGTTGTTGTTTTATTTTCGTTAATGAAGTAAACAAGTCCGTTGTTTTGTTTTTGTAGCTTTTGTTTAACATTTTAATGTTAAACGATGTTACACCATTTCCATTTTCGTAACAATATTATCTCCACTGAATATAATGCATCGATTTACACTTGAGCAATGTTGGAATTGATTGAAAATTTATTTACAAAACAAAACCAATTGCGCAGAAATTGCACTAAAAGCTCATTTTTATCTTGGTAGGTAAGTTAATAAGCAAAATTGCCATATTTGAAGTTCAAGAAACCTATTACATGAGACCGTTTGATGCAACTTTTGCAGCGGAAGGCATTATTCGTCTATATTTCATTGAAAATAAGAACGGCAGAATCATTATGGTCAATGGAGCCACCTATCACTTCTATGATAAGCGATTTTTTGTACCCGCTTTTCAGGGTATTGATGTGAACAATGTTTTTGGTTTCAACAGGCTGGTGCAACTTGTCATACATTTCAAGCGATTTATTGATTCAAAAATTTGATGGCCGTTTAATTAGCCATATGTGTGCTGTCAATTGGCCGCCAATAAGCCAACCGGAGTTAATTGAGCATTTGAAGGTTAACATTCGTAATGCCATTGCCGAGATATAAGGTTATACACTCGAAAAAGTGTAGGGAAATTGGTACAATCGAATGAGACACTGTGAGGTGAGCTGCGGCATCCATGTAAATGAAATAATATTCCATTTTTAGCTGGAATAATTTGAAAAGAAAATAAATTTGGCAAAAATTTCAAACCGCTTTGGTTTGATTGCATTTTTAAATTTAAATTTTTAAAACACCCGCTTTATATTTACTACCTATGCATACACATACTGCAGAAGCAACGTTTTTGTCACATGAGTTTTATTACATGGGTTGGTTATCCTTAAAAATAAGCAAGTTATTCTGCCGTGTTGATTGTACTGAAATTTTTCTTTAAACTGATAACCTTCTTATTTACTCTCTTAGTTCATGCTCCATTAGAAATCTTTAATCTTTAATTACAAACTAGCTTCTCCCATCTTTCATATTGCATGTGTATGTGTGTGTTAATTTTATTCTACTGGAGGTCTCTACAACCAAGCAATTCAAATCAATTTTATAAAGTGTTCATATGTTCAAATTAATTCTTCTTTATTGTTAAGTTGGCAACTCTGCTTTAAATCGTGGTTCTCTTTTAGTTTAACTTTTGAACTTTTTAAGAAAACTTTAATCAACTCAAGGTGTGCAAAGTAAAGCAATATGTTTAGAAGACCAACAACGTTTATAATTGTGAATGAATTACTTAAGTTGGCTTAAAACCATTTAAAATCATTCACAATAGTTTTGCAAGTTAACTGTTTGTAATTTTCTCTTTTAAACGATACTCTTTACTGAATACTCTCTTAAATTGAAAGCGTTTAATTGGATCAAATTATTAAAAAAAAAAAATCCATGACTCATTAGTTTTAGAAGCATTTAAACTCGCACACACGTGCAATGGTTTTTGAGAGAGCTCTCATTTAATGGTGGTTTTAAACTCATATGAGCCAGTTGTTGGCCGTTGAGATATTGGCTATCAATTTTGATTAGAAATATACAAACAAAATGCAACAACATTGAGAAAGAAAAAATATGTGAAGTAATACCTTCAAATCAGTTCAGTACAAAGAGAACGTAAACAAAACGTAAACGTAATAAACAATAGCAACAATAACAACAACAATAAAGCTTATAAACAAGACAAGCCATGTTCGAAAAAAAAAAAAAGCAAAGAAACTGGTTAAAAAGGTCTGCTCTGTCTGCTTGTGGTGTTTACTGCAACTTCTCAAGCAGGTTAAACAAAAAAAAAAATTTTGTTTTGTTCGCTTTTTTTTATAGGAGAATCTGTTAACGTTTGAATACACTGCAACAACAATAACAACAACAACAACAACAACAACATAAGCTTATTGTATTGGAATATTTCGCGATGAATGCATTTATGAAATCAACAACAATTTCTTGAAAACCTAAACAACTTAAAACAAACAGCAATACATACTAATGACTGACATACAGACACACAGCCGGACAGACAGACATACAGAAGTTATAGACAATCTTAATACACACACACACACACATAGTAACTAAGTGACTAGCATGTTATTTTTCCATACCAATACACACACTCAAGTTAAGTTGGTTGGTTAATAAGTTTCTATATGCTGTTGTTGTTGTTGTTGTTGGTGTAGTTACTATTTTTCAAGTTAGTAAAACTGAGAAGCTGCGATCAAGTACATACAACCACTACATAAACATACTTTGTTTGCTGTTATTATTGCAGTAGATACTACATATGAGAAGCTGACCCCCCCTCATAGTTTATAGATTTTTTCAATTTCAAATCAGTCTACAGCCAAACGTTGCCTCAAACAGTCTCTTAAGTTACTGTCAACGCGTAAAGAACCAATTGATTTGAATTTAATTTCGTTTTTATTTTTTTCGAATTTCTAATTTAAAGTTAGTGGCCTATTATTAACTAAAGAAGAATTAGTTGAAAAAAAGAAAAGAAAAAAAGAAATAAAAAAAATCGTTTGGCAAATACAAGAGATGTGTATACGGTGCTGTGAGGTTTTATTAAACCAAAGTCGTGCCTAGAATAAATTTAAGTTTTGTGTGATAATCAAAGAAGGAAATGAAATAAACAAGAATTGCTAAGAAGTAGTAAAAGAAGAAGAAGAAGAAACAAAAATATAAATCCGTCAATTGGAACAAAGAGTCGCATAAAATTCTGAAACTGGTTAAACGTGTGTAAGCAGCAAAAAAAAAATTTTTAAGCCAATCTATTAGAGGCCGTGTTTAAAATTCAGAAAAAAAGAAAAAAAAAAGAGAAAAAAATTATAATAAAAAAAAACACGGAATATTACAAGGAAATTAAAAATTTACGATTTAAAGCAAAAAACGAAAAAACAAAAACAAAAAAAATTCCTTTTCAATTTAATTCAAGGATAACAACGTTTTATTCGTACACCTTCGCCGCTACAAAGCAAAGGAAGCATCAAAAATTCAAGGTGCGTATAAAAAAAAACCAAAGCAAAGAAATTGAATGAAAAAAAAAGGAAAACGAAAGCAATAAAATTATTAATAAAAACTATAATGGCTGTGAAGTCTTTTTCAAAACCATAATGCCATGGCATTTAAGAGCACTGTAAGAATATGTCAAGCTTCATTATAGATTTTCATATTTTTTTATTTGTATTCAGTTTAATACAGAGAAAGGCAGAGAGAGAGAGATTAAGAATTTTTCCACACACTTGAAAACAACTCAGAGTCATACGATGCTCCTGTTTATAGTATAAAATTGATTGAAGAATTTTGAATACAAGAAATAAATCCGAAATGAAATTGGTTCCATGGCCATATCAGTCCTAGGGATTGCAACTCCCTCCACACTGCTAGAGTTTAGTTGGAGGCCTTAACTACTTAGCCCTTACCTTATGTTAACGATATGTTTATGCCTGTTTATGGTAAATAATTTTTTTTTTTTTTTGGAAAATTTAGTTCGCAAAGTTTGCAAGTTTAGTTTGGTAGGTAGCTTAAAATTGCAACGTGTAGCTTAAATGTCGCTGCTAGTAGCTTGAAGTCGAAAAGAGTAGCTTAGATGACGCCGCTAGTAACTTAAAGTCGCCAAGAGTAGCTTGACGTCGCTGCGAGCAGCTTAGATGTTGCAGATAGTAGCTTGAAGTCGCCAAGTGTAGCTCAGATGCTATAGCTAGTAGCTTGAAGTCGCCACGAGTAGCTTAGATGCTGCAGCTAGTAGCTTGAAGTCGCCACAAGTAGCTTAGATGCTACAGCTAGTAGCTTGAAGTCGCCACGAGTAGCTTAGATGCATCCTCTAGTAGGTTCACTTCGCCACGAGTAGCTTAGATGCTGCAGCTAGTAGCTTAAAGTCGCCAGGAGTAGCTTAGATGCTGCATCTAGTAGCTTGAAGTCGCCACAAGTAGCTTAGATGCTACAGCTAGTAGCTTGAAGTCGCCACGAGTAGCTTAGATGCAGCCTCTAGTAGGTTCACTTCGCCACGAGTAGCTTAGATGCTGCAGCTAGCAGCTTGAAGTCGCCAATAGTAGCCTAGACGAAGCCGCTAGCAGATTGAAGTCACCACGAGTAGCTTAGATCCTGCAGCTAGTAGCTTGTAGTCGCCACGAGTAGCTTAGATGCTGCAGCTAGTAGTTTGAAGTCACATCGAGTAGCTTAGATGCTGCCAGTAGTAGCTTGAAGTCGCCACGAGTAGTGTGTTGCCTTATTAGACGTGAGGCCACGATTAAAATTGTAGATCAGACATCTCCAACTAAACGAAATATGATTTCTTCGACTAGTAAAAACTCGAACAGAAAAGTTTTTAAAAAAATTTACCGCTCAGAGTCGACTTTAAAGTCGACATCACATAAGTGGTGTGAGAAGCTAGGTCGTAATCCTGACTAAAATGTTGTAATAACCTATTATGTGTGTATGTATGGTAGGTAGCTTGTAAAAATCGATTCAACCAGTTCTTATCTTACGAATGCAGTCAAGGTTTTTGTTAAAATGATATCGAACCTACTAATACGATAATTTTGACCGTAAAAAGCTTTTCTTTTTTACTTTATGTGTGCCTGCCCTTCCAGCTGAAATTTTCATATAAATAGACAATGGCTCACCAAAAAAAAAAAAAAAAAAAAAAAAAAAAAAAAAAAAAA
>QOCX01000124.1:113011-137884 GCA_005959815.1 Sarcophaga bullata
CATTCAAATTTCTGTTTCGTTTTATAACAAATAATGAATGTGAATGAATGAATGAATGAATGAAGACAGCTTTGCATCATTTTCGAGGGCATAATAAAAAAAAGTGTCATAAAATTAATTCGCCTGTTGTTGTTAAGTTTTCGAAAGAAGTTAACAGAATAAAAAGCAACAAACAACAACAAAAAAAACCTTCAATTTCGTTATCTATTGCAGCGTTGAGTGGCGCTGCATTTTCTAAAAAAAAAGAAAAAAAAATTGCATTTCAAAAGCACGTTACGTATTTGGAAATAAGGCCTGGCCATCATAAATGGGGCAACAATGGAAATTAACATTTTTGTATGATTGTTGCTGTTGCTGTTTGTTACATAATTATTGACACTAAAAATTACAATAAAAATTTAAATTATGCTCGCGCCTAAGCAACACAATATTATGAGATTTTCTATTTTTTTTTTTTTTTTGACAAAAGGCCACACCAATTGTTCCAATTGTTTTCCAAACAATTTTTTCTTCGATTTTGTTTTCCTATTCAAAAATAGAATTTAGCACTTTCGTAACAGTGACATACACGCATTCATACATATGCACCTCAATTAATTTGCATACGCATATTGAATACTCTTGTGATGCCATCGCAATTCCCATAACTGTACATGAGAGCAAAAATTCGGTGACTGCATGTGTTATTTTTGAAAAATTGCATGGAATGACGAAGAAGTAAAGAGAGAGAGAGAGAGTTGTGTGAGTGCCAAAGTGCAGTTTTATTGTTGGTGGTGGCCGGCAAAATTAATAACGAGTGTATGTGTATGTATTTGTGTATTTTATCGATCGAGTATTTATCGATTATGATTATTGATTTTATTATTGCAATGCTTTGTTGTTATTGTATTTGTATTGTCTGTCATTTTTGTAGCATGAGAATTATCATTATTATGCCATATTGTGTTAATTGTTGTTGGTTTCGGCATACTTTCTGTTCTGTTCTGTTTTTCTGCTGAAGATATGCTTTTGCTCGAGTGCCATACAAGAATGGCTCCAAAAAAAAAAAAACGATATACTCGTACGTACCCTGTACAATATGAGATATTTTTAGGCTTTAAGCATTATTTTATGGTATGCCTTAATACATGTTTTATTATGTTTCACAATGCTTCTCGTTTTATATGAAAAACCACAATGAAAAAATATTAAAAAAAAGAGAAAAAAAAAACGGGAGGAAAAAACTGCTTTATTTACTGCTTCAATGGCTTGAATCTTTCGCTTTTTCTGTCTCGCTCTTGCCTTTGTTTTGTTTTGTGTTTTTTTTTTTCACATGTGTATTGTATTGTATTACAGTTCCATTGAAATGGAGCTCAAGGTCATGGTTTCATACTTGTTATACACACTCTTAACCAAAAACCTACTTCCATAAATCCATACATACATACACAAACTAAAACAAAACAAACGAAAGAAAAAAACACTTGTAGACCCCCATATGATTGCTTATATACATACATACATACATACATGATATGATATATGTATGATATGTATGATATGTATGAATGAATGCATGAATGTATGATTGACTATAAAAAAAAAACCAAAAATTAAAATAAAACACTAACAACAACAACAACAACGAATACAATAAAATCTTCTTTAAATGTTAATGGCCTCACAAAAAAAAAAAAAACAAAAAAAAAGCGCTTTGCTGTTAGTGTTACTCACTCATTCACTCTATTTAAAGCGTTAAAATTTTGTATTTAAAGCATTGCCATTTACATTCGCATTGTACTGTGCTTTTGGATGTCAAAGGTTTTCTAAACGCCTCTATGCACACAATTACACACAATTTTGACGGGCTTGTTTTTAAAGTTGAACTTGTTGAAGACTCCCAATTAAATCGCAGTTAAAAATAATAAATCCAGATCGTTAAAAAGTTTTATTTTCATATTCAATTTGGTGAAAAAAAAAATTAAAACGTAATTGCCTTGAATTTAAAACACGAAACAAAACAGGCAAATCTTTTAATTGACGTAAGCAAGACAGAACAGAAAGAACAGAATTTAAAAAAGAAATTTCGATATTTTTTTTTTTGTTAATTTTCGTACACTTCTGTGTACGTGTGTAATATGCAACAACTCATTGGTGAATATTTGATTACAAAAACTTAATCAAATGCAGTTGAGAAAATCTACAAATTTCAAGTGAACATACGTTTACATGCATACATAATTGGTCATTAGAACCCTTTAGTCAGCATTACTACCTCGTTTCTCACACTATTTATGCGGTGTGTGTTGATTTTACATATGAGTGGCGTAAGCTACAGTTTAAAGTCAACTTCGAACGACAGTTTTTTCAGAAACTTTTCATGGCAATTTTATTTTCGGTCAGAGTTTTTAGAATATTTTTTCGTATTTCATTTTGTTGGAGCTGTTTTTACCTAGGGTTTGAACTAAGGCCTCACATCTAATAAGCCAATACAGTACTTATTTTACATTCAACTTGATATATATCATATACGCTTCATACACATATTTAAAGCATATGCATACAGTGACAGAAAAAAGTCAACATACACCGTTGTATATAGTTATAGGTTATATTTTTTATTAGTTTTTTCTTCTTCATAAGTTCTTATGCTTAATACACATATGCTCTAAATACAGTGACAGAAAAAAGTCTACATACACCGTTGTATATAGCTATAGGTTATATTTTTTATTCGTTTTTTTTTTCTTAAAAAGTTCTTAATTGCAAGTGCCTTAAACGCCTTTTTCAATTTGATAAAAAAAAACACCGAGAAAAAGTCTACATGCAGTGGTGTATGTAGACTTTTTCCTTCGACTGTACATATTCTTTTATTATATTTAAGTTTTTTTTTTTCTGTAAGAAAAATGTTTGTTGAAGCCCATTGAAGTCCAAAAAAAAAAAATTATTCAAGAGAATTCCTTTAATAAAGCTTTTAAAATCGTTCAAACTGGTTTGAAGGAAATCCCTCTACGATTACTTTATACACTGTAATGCAATATTTTATATGAAATCTCTCTTGTAAATCTCTAAATGAATTTAACCAGAGTAACATAAAATTTTTATTTTTTTAATACAAAATAAACCCGCTTAGCTTAATTCTGTTGTTGTACTACGCAAGCTATTTAAGCGCTGAACCTTTAGAAAAGTCTTAATTACTGTTACTAACACTTAAATTAAAGGCAATTAAATTTTTTTTTTTCGATTTAAACAATAAAAACTCATGTTTTAGCACTTTTCAATGTGAAACACTTGCTTTTCAGTTCATTGTCATTAACAGACACAATAAATTTTTGATTTGAGAATTCTAAACACATTTACAAAAAATGCCATTGTGTTGTTGTAAACGATTATCGGGACTTATTAAACAGAGCAAAACCAATAACAACAACTACAGTAATTAACTAGACAACAACAGTACTGTTATTTTCCAGAATAAAACTGTGCTTCTTTTCATTTTATTTTTTCATTACTTTTGGTTTCGCTGTCGAATGTAGTCGTAATAATATTGACAAAACTTTGCATGCATTTTTGACGTCACAACAATAACAACAACAATATTATTTATTGCAACTGAGTTGTTTGTATTACCTTTTGCAAAAAAAAAAAAAAAAAAAAAAATTGAAATTATTTTTTAAAAAAATTCCATAATTTTGGATTTTTTTTGTTGTTTTTGTTTTTGTTTTATATTTCAATAAAAATTATTACCTTTAAATCGTATTATAATTTCAAATAATTTAAAATAATTTCATGGCTGTTATGACGTCATAAATGTTAATAAGCCAATGAAAATTCAAATTATTTTTTATTTTAAATGTTGTTGTTAGAAGACTTACATGGGGCTCTGTAATGGCGTTACAAATACAATGGAATTGAAAAAAAATATATGAGACTGGACTTGCTTACAGCAATTTGTCTTAATTTCAGATTTCTAATTCTTAAATTGTTTTGATTCATTAAAAAATTTTCTTTTCCCATTTCATTATGCAATTAATTGCACTCATAACGTCATGACATTAATTAACGGTACAGTAATTTCAGTGTTAACTGTTTTTAAATCATTTAAGATTTCTGTACTACAAACCAATTAAATATTTTGCCTGTTAATTACAACGCTTGCTATCTGCTGCTTTAATCTTTTATCTTAAATTAACAATTTGTTTTAATGAAATAATTGAACTTAAAGTGTGCTTTGAAAGTCATACAAAATCTTTTCGATTTTTTTTTTAAATTTTTCCATTTTTTTACATGATTTCTACTGCAATAGTTTAGACACATCCACTCGACAAAGTTCAAGAAACAGGAAAACTTTGTCTAAGCCTTTCATTAAGTCTTAGAATTTTAAGTACAATTGCATTGATACAGAATACATCTCTTATCCGCTTATTTAGATAAGTACAATCACAAAAAAAAGTCTACATACAACGGTGTATACAATGTTTTTTTTTTCTAATAATTTCTAGTTCTAGTTCGAGTTTGAACGTTTAAACGTCCTTAACTGCAACTGCCTTAAATAATGCCAAAGCATCTTTTTCAATTTGACAAAAATCACTACATACACCGCCGTATGTAGACTTTTGTCTTTGACTGTATAGTGTTGGAACTCATTTTCCAATAGCTTATCAACTGTTTTCCAATCAAGGCCTGTTGTAAATTCATTACTTTTGATTGGAATCAGTCGCAGATAAACTTAAATAGTTAATGGCTAGTAATGCCAGCTGAAAGTATTCTCCCAACTACGACTATGATTGCTTGACTAGATTGGTGGAATTTTTAGTTTGAAGTCGTATTTGGCGACATTGTTGGCAAGCTTTTTTTATGTTTTTCCTTTCAATGTGTCCGAGCTGAGGTTTGAATTCTTATGCTCTCGTCTAGTAAGCCAGTAGACAACAGTCAAAGAAAAATGTCTACATACACCATTGAATGCAGACTGTTTTCCCAGAGATTTTTATCAAATTGAAAGGGATTTTATTTTAATGTTTGAAGAAAAAACGAAATTATTAGAAAACCAACAAAAAAAAAAAAAAAAAAACAACATATAGCACCGCTGTCGATGCGACCTTTTTTTTGTGATATATGTACGAGATCAAGGCTTGAAGGTCTGCTACACTCCATGCTTATGTAATTTCAATGTCTATTTACTCGTTAAATACTGCAAGTTATTTATATAATTGCCATAGAAGCGATATTATAGTTCTGCAACCCTCAAACTTTATCGGACATCTCCCTATAATATCCCCTCTAAGCCTAAGAATACTGCTTGGCATGAAACATTACATTTCTCTGTGTTGAATCTGGGATACATCATTGCCTACAGATTTTAAGCAAGCATTTAGGAGGATTTATTCCCATTATCGAGACCATCTTCATTCTGAACAAATGAAGTTTGAGTTTACAGTGTCCTGTCTAGGGGGCTGGTTTTTTCCGGATACTCTGACTTCTTATTGTAATTTCCTACTTGGGCTAAAGTATAATAATTCTACTGAAGGGGATTGAAATATTAAGCAAGCAAGTCCATGTGGATCAATGTTTAGGTTGGTATACATACATATATCAGCGTATTAGCTTATATGTTGACTCTAGGCAAGACTTGTTAATGAACTTTAAAGTTAACACAGCATATTAGGCTCTTGAAGAGAAATTTTATTAAAGGTTTTGCTGAATAATGTCACAGGAATAGACAGAGGTACCTACTTATGTCAGTATTCCTATGAATAACCAACTGGAAGCTAACAAAGCGTATTGAAAGAAAATTTATGTAAATCGATATAGGCTATGACGTCCTTTTGAGGGTTAAGGCAATCAAGGCCCATTGAGAAATGAGCACAAGTGACCACATGATGCTGAAACCGTAAAATATGTGAAACCAAATCAGCCGAAAGGTATTTCCACGCCAAATTACATATGAGAACTCTCGAACGCTTTTTAAAAATTTTTTTTAAAAGAAAAAATATTTCAAAAAAAAAAATATTTTTTATTCCTTTAAAGATTTCTTTGTTTTTGCCAAATTATTTTAAAAATATTTTAATTCAAATTGTTTATTCCAATCCACAAAAAAAAAATTGTTTAAAGAATCAAAAAACAAAAGAAAAACTTCTACGACTTTTTTTTTTGTTGTTGTTCAAATTAAACAATCAAAAATTAAAATGCGTTTAAACTTGAATTTTAAGCTCAATTGCCTGATAAACAAGGCATTGAATGGCTTTGTAAATATTTTTTTTTTAAATTTTTTTTTAAATTTTTTTTTTTTTTGCAAAAATTATTTCGTTTTTATTCACACAAAATATATGCAAATAAATGCACACAACAAATATTGTAATAATTCAGCAAAAATTTAATTGAATTTTAATTGTTTTTGTTTTTCATTTGTATTATTATTCTATATTGAATACATGTGTGTGTGTAAGTGAATGTATGTTTATGTATGTGTGTTGATGGGTGTTTCATAAAGTAGGTGTTAAGGGTGTTAAAATGTATCAACATGATTATGAATAAATTGTGTGAGAAACATTAAATGGCCATCAAATTGATTGAATGCCTTTTAAAGACAAAACAAACAAAAAAAAATGTGAGTGCAGACAAAGGGGAAAAAATTTTGTAAGGTTTAAATCTGATAAAAATGCCAAATAAGTTGCCACAGTCTAGCAGGTAGGGTGTTGGCCCCCAGGTCAAACATCTCGAACTAAACGAATGTGAAAAAATATTTTTTCGTCGTCTTGCTCTCAACAGTTAAATAAAATTGCTATGAAAAGCTTCTCAAAAATTAGTTGCTTGGAATCGCCTTTCAAGTGTAGGTTCCGGCACGTATGGATAAAATTAGTACGCGCAACGAAAGTGGTTGTAATCCTCACTGAAGGCTTGTAATGACCAGTTATGTATGTATGTATGTATGTATGTATGTATGTATGTATGTATGTATGTATGTGTGTACGTATGAATGTTTTTTTTTTGTCTTAGGCCGGAGATGGGAATCTCCGAAAGACACTTTTGTTCCAACAAAAGAGTGTACGATGCACCATAACTGGTGCCTACGTACTAAACCCACCACTCTCCCCCCGCGGGACTGCCGTAAGGTATTATTTCGCGGAGGGCTGGTTAGCTTTAAAGCTTTATACTACTAATTTAAATTTCGCCTTAGTTCCTCCAACCTTCGGAGTTCCAGCATAACTTCAGCCATTCTCCGGCTGTATTGGCTCCATAGAATCCTAGAATTCATCACCTCCTCCATAAGCCGGTTTGGTACAAACCTCGTGTTACCGGGCCATCTAAATCTGGGGCAGCATGTTAGAATATGCTCGGCATCTTTGTCCTTATCTACACAGTTTGGACAAATAGGGGAAGTATCATGTCCAAATCTGTGCAGGTACTTTATGAAGCATCCATGACCAGTTAGGAACTGGGTCACGTAATAGTTCAGCTCGCAATGATTGTTCTCTATCCAAGGGGTTATATCAGGACCAAGGTGAAATATCCATCTCCCTTTTAAATTGTTCTCCCACTGTGACTGCCATTTTCGCATGGAAGTTCTTCGTTCCTCCTATCTTATAACTGCTATTGGTCCAGGATGGTCGAGACGGCGAAAGTATATTCGCCTCATCTCATCCGCCAATATGTCTATCGGTATTGTCTTTGCCAATACCAGTACTTCTTCATCAGACACTTTCCTGAAGCCACATATCTGCCTGATCGCGGATAGGCGATACACCGAGGCCAGTTTCCTCCTTGTTGTCCCCACGGAGATTGCTTCCGACCATATTGGGCAAGCATATAACATTATCGAGGTTACAACCATCGATATTATTCTTCTCTTAAATGGATTTGGTCCTCCAATATTTGGCATCATCCTCGTCAGTGCTCCCTGGGTTACAGATGCCTTATGGCCTTATGTATGTATGTATGTATGTATGTATGTATGTATGTATGCATGTATGTATGTATGTATGAATGTATGTATGTATGTATGCATGTATGTATATATGTATGTATGTTAAGGTGCCAACTAACAATATTCAGCTGTTGTTAATACGTGATCAATTGATGTGTATTTTGTATTGAATTCACTCTCTTAAAGATTGCTGTGCCTTTATTACGTACAGTAACCAACAAAAGAAACTCTACGCTACAGGATAAAATTCCAACAATCACTAAACTCAACTTAACTACTTAAGGAGAGTACCCGAAAAAATTCCACAATATTTCGAAATTTTTTTGAATTTTTTTTGACGCTTCAATTTTAAAAACTGTTAACAAAAATACAATTATAAAATAAAAATAACGGTAATTTATTAATCTATATTCTTTTTAAAGTACAGTTTTTTTTGACGAGCACTGTACTTGGCTTAAGTTTTTTTTTTAGTCTATACAGCCTGTCATACTCCAAGGCTTGTAATATTGTATGCTAAAGAAACCTACTTGTGACCTATAGAATGGATGAGCATACCCCTTATAGGACTATTTTCTGTATCCTTGCATATGTCTATCAGTGTGCTCCTGTTCCATCCATGGTACATGTGTGCGTAAATGAAAACTTTATGATGATTTTTGGCCACGAGGTTAATTTTGACTTGAAAAAAAAGCAGGAAATTTTTTTTGTTTTAAATAATAAGAACAACAAACCAGGCCATAATGAAATACAAACATTTTAACATACTCGTATACATTTGTGGATGCTAGGATAGGCTATACATACATATATACATATGTATGTATGTAACAAGGTTGCATGAAATTTATAATTGGATGTCACATTGGTAAGCGCAGTGTGTGTGTGGGCATTCAAAAGAAAAATATATTGTTTGTATGTAATAATAATTATAATGAAAATTATGTATGTAGGTATATATGTATATACGTATGTATGTATGTATATTTTTATATAGATTGCATTAAAATAATTAAATTACCACAAATTTTCAACCATGATTACAACATGCCGCTACCATAACGCGGTCTTTCTGGCTATTATTGCTAATACAACAACATTACATATGCCAACAAAAAAAAAATACAACATTTTGTTTTTGTAAAACTATAAATATGTATGTATGGGTGTGATGCTATGCCTTTTAAAAAAAAATGCATTCGATAGAGAACATTTTGGTGTTACCACAGCCGCCATAGCATTTCAGATTTCATAAAACATTTCATTTTCATTTTTGTTAAACAACAAACAAATGAAAAACAACAACAAAAAACAAATACAAAGGTTCAACGATAACAATTTCGCAACCTTAATAAATATATATTAAAGGACATACATACATACATACATACATATGTATGCATACCATGCATATGAAGATTTTCAATTGCGTTCATTTGCGTTTGTTTGGCTCAATACGGTTTCGTTTGCATTCGCCCATGTACAGTCGTTTAACCATATTGGCGTACATGAAAATGAAAATTAACTCAGTTATTTTGAACATTTCAATTGATTTTTAATAATAAATTAAGAAAAATAAATTTAAAAATAAAAAATCCAGCCACAACGACTCTAAATAACAGCTGCAAAGTCCTTTGGCGCTGTAGGCTCGCATAAATCTAAAAACTTTAACGGCAAACATAAACCAGGTAACATATATGCAAGCAACAACAAATAAAAGCTTTAAATGGGTTTTTATAACAATTTCTGAAAAAAAAAATGAAAAAAAATGCCGCAATTACGCACAAAATCGGTATTCAATTGAAAATGACAAATGCTGTGGTAAAGGGTGAAATTTTACCGTTACATCGAATAGTTTCCAAAGGTTTTTATGGTTTTCATTTCATACACAAGTTATAAAAAGTTAGTGAAATCTGTAAATAAATTTCGTTTGCAATATTAAATTCTTTAATAAAGGCTGGACCGTTTAAAAGTTTCAATTTAAAATGAAATCAAAAAAAATTTTACAAAAATTTCTTATTTTTGTTGTGAAGTGTAACTACTACGTTTAGAAATGGAAACTTTTTTCATTCATATGGCTGCCCCAGTTTGCTGCATGCGATCGCAATAATTTTCGTACATTTTTTCGAGTGTATTGGGTTGTAGCTGGGCATTGCCATCACGATAATTGGACTTCAAATACTTAATTATCTCTAGCTTGCCACAGAAACTACTTCAACGGTGTCAAATTGCAGCTTTAATTGTCCGCCAAATGGACATAAGCAATGCGGCTAATTAAACGGTCATCATACGTTGAAGTTGCCGTAATCTAGTAGGTAGTGTGTTGGCTTATTAGACGAAAGTACAGGGTTCGAATCCCCGATCAGACATTAAAAACAAAATATGAAAAAATATTTCTTCGGCGATTTCCTCTCAGCAGATTTCTGGCAAAAACTGTGAGAGTAAATAAAATTGCCATGAAAAGTTTCTCAAAAAATCTGTCGTTCAGCGTCGACTTTAAACTGTAAGTCCCCTTAGTTTTGTATAAAAATTAATACATACAACATAAGTGGTGCGAGAAGTTAGGGGGTAATCCTGACTGAAAGGTTGTAATGGCCAGTTATGCATACATTATGGCTTGAGGCATCTGACAAGTTGCAACATCCTGTTGAAACCAAATTTCGTTCACATCAATACCATGAAGAGCAAGTACCGAAAAAAAGAGGTTATTATGGTGCATTAGGCGTCTCCATTGACCTTAAGGGTTGCACAGTCCGCTTTGCCAAAGGAATATGGACAAATGATGCCTCCGCTAAACAAGCCCCCCAAACAGGTTCTAGTAATGGGTGCATTGGCTTCTGTAAGACCACGTGTGGCGTGGAAAACGAGCTTCATCTGAAACGATGGCAAAATCGACGTCATCGCCCAGTTTCTCGTTGGCTTATCAATTCCAAGCGTAAGTCGATGCATTACGTTTAGTGGAGACAATATATTGAGTTTTATGACAGAATAAAATGACATAAGTATTGTCAGATTTGAAGTAACCAATGATTCAAATGCAAAACAATAGATGACCCACCCTATATTTACTTATGAGCTGTTTTTTGCATATTCCATGTTTACTTGTATTATTTAATGAAATGCGGTTACTTTTTGAAATTTTTCAATTTCAATTCAAACTTCAAAACAGTTTGGAACTGACAAACTTGAATTATGTTTCAATTTTGAGTGTACAATTGCCATAGAAATTGTACATTTTGGCAAACCAAAACCGATTCAAACGAAAATGTTCAAACAAATTAAATTTAAAAAAAAATAAAAAATAAACAAGAAACAAATGACATTCTGTGACCATAATTAAATAAAAATTCTTGGTTTTTTAATTGAAATTTTTTCATAAAATTATTCTTTTTTTTTCTTTCTTTTTAAACTATTGAGAGAGAGAGAGAGAGAGAGAGAGAGAGAATCAAAACCAAAAAAGAGCAAATTTGTTTAAAACAGTAGCAGCATAAAATTTCAAGTCAAGATCAACCAACAAGGAAAGTGTGAAAAAGGCCACTTAAAACTTATACTTGAGCCAGTCACAACTACCACCAACAACTGCTGGGCAATGGTGCCACTATACAAAAAAAGAAAGGACAATTATTCATGCAGCATGAATTTACATAATCTTTTTAACTATTCAGCAAATACACTTACACGCACATACATACATACATACAAACAACATATACATACACACACCCTTCCTTACAAATACTTTAACAATCGAATTAAACTGCAAATACACAGAGCCAGAGAGAGAGGGAGTGAGGGAGAGAGTAAGGGAGAGTGAGATACCCATACAACAGGCATTTAGGGTAAGCCATGGCTTCAATTCAATGTTTCACAAAAGAGTAACAGAATATAGAGATAAAGAAATAAAATGAAGACATAAAACACAAACAGTAGATAAGAAATAGAATGAAAGCAAGCAAGAGAGTATGATGATGTCGCAGGATAGGGGGAAAGGGGGAGCAAAAGAAAGAATCAACTTCATTAGCATTTTAAACTGACAAATTGTTGGAAAAAAAACTCACTCGGAATTATTTTATTTCAACTTGTTCGTTGTCATTCCTATACGCTGGCCAGGCGCGCTAACACTTTAATGTACTGCGTTTCTCCTATAGAAACAAAGAGAAAAAAAGAAGAAAAAACTAACAAGTATGAGATATAAAATAAACATTAATTCCAGTTCTAGTTCTTCTTATTAACACACAAAAAAAAAAAAAAAAAAAAAAAAAAAAAAAAAAAAAAAAAAAAACGAGCGAAATAAGAGAAAAAACCAAAAGACATTAGAAATAAATTTTGTTGAAATAGAATTTTCAACAGCGCAAAAGGTTGTTGATGATCATGATGATGATGATGATGACGATTGTATTTTAATGATGACTATGGAAATATTTTACAGACGGACAGACAGACGAACAGATAGACGAACGTGTATATATTTGTTGAGTGCAGCCGATAATAAATGCAAAAAAAAGGAGGACGAAAGAAAACGTATTTAACATTGTGTTTATTATTCGGTGTTGTTGTTGTTGTTGTTGTTGTTGTTGTTGTTGTTGTACTAATAAAGTGAATAGAGGTCTATTAAGCATTACTAAGCAAAATAATTTCGACATTTTTGTAAAACAATTTTTTTCTTTTTGTTTTTTAATAACATTTCAAACGTAAATTCTAATGGGGAGAAGGAGCATTACTCACAAAAGTTGTGTTGATGTTTTATTTACCAAAATTTTAGATTTAAATTCTCATTTTTTTTTTGTAAAGGAATTTTAGCAGCTCATTGTTGTCTTGGTTCACCTTTAGAGCAGGAATTCTTAAAATGTTTTTTTAGAAATCAGCAATGAATCGTTTTTTCGCTACTCATAGGCACTCATGAAATTTTGAATATAAATGAGTCAACAATATTGAAATTTAACCATGTACTCTGATTCATTTGTACTCATTACAACGCTGATTTATAAGTAGAGGTTGCTATGGGTATGCATACAACGTTGACATCAAACTCATACCATCATTCGAACTATGTTCGATTCACAAGCCACCAACTCATTTACAGTGTTAGTTACTGTTGCATTTACAACAAAAAGAAAAAAGACACATAAGCAAAAGAGACAGAACAGCCAGCAGAGCAAACACAAAACCTTCTAGTGAATAATTTAGTGTTCGCAGGTGCATCATACTTATTTGGTGATTCTTATTTATGTTGAGTTGTGGAGAGTCACAGGGAACAACATCATACGTGTTAAGTTAAGTATGAATATGATGAGTACTTCAAACTTTGAATATGAGTAGAGAGAGGTTCCATGATATTAAAATAAGTATGAACGCATAGAATAAGTATGAGCCGCCGTAGTCTAGTAGGTATTGAGTTGGCTTATTAGTCGAAAGGCCAGGGTTTGAATCCCCGGTCAGACATCAAAAACGGAATATGAAGAAAATTTTTCTTCGGCGGCTTCCTCTGAGCAGATTTCTGGAAAAAACTCTGAGTGTTAAATAAAATTGCCATGAAAGGTTTCTTAAAAATCTGTCATTCGGAGTCGACTTTAAACTGTAGGTCCCGCCAATCATGTATATAATTACCACACACAACATAAGTGGCGTGAGAAGCTAGGCCGTAATCCTGACTGAAGGGTTATAATGGCCAATTATGTTATGTATGTATGAACGCGTGTGTAAGTATCAGAAATTATGTGTATGGTTCGATTCTAGTCATCTTTTTGAATACTCATTGCTGATCATCCACATTGTGGATAAATTATAAACAAAGTTTCTCAATTGTTATTGGAATGACTTTGCACATCTAAATTCTCTGCACTTTATATCAGGTGAGCTTCAGTGGTTTCACAATCTAGTAATTTCTATCAATGGAAACTTTTAGTTTCAAAAAACTTTAAAAAATTGTAACGGAGTAGCTACAAGTTCACTTTAGAAAATATTATTCGTTAGACACATTGGCCTTCTTCTAGGAAAACTCTTCATTTGCCTTTTATACTCTGTCATTATAAATATTCGTAGACAAAAACAATTTGTATTGCAAGAGAAATTATTATCCCATAAAACGAAACGAGTTAAAGTAAAATCCTTAATGAAATCAATTAGGCTTCCTCACTAGTTCCACATCATAATAACCCTTCAGTCGGGATTATAACCAAGCTTCTGACATCACTTAGGCTGAAGCCATTAATTTTATACATGATTGGCGTCAGCTATAGTTTATAGACGTCTCCGAACAACAGATTTTTTAGAAACGTTTTCATTGCAATTTTTGTTTTCTACTCTCAGAGTTTTTGCCAGCAAGTGGCTGAGAGGAAGTCGGAGAAGAAATATTTTTTCAAATTTTGTTTTGTGTTGAATATGTCTGACCTGGGGTTTGAACTGTGAATGAGCCCAACACACGATCTACTAGACTACGAATCTATTTACGCACATTGTTTAAGAACCACTGCTTTTAACGGAAAACTTTGAAACGAATAAAATGATTTCAAATAAAAAAAAAAAAGAAAAAAAAAACTCCACTAAACTATTGCGTGTCATTAGAGCATTGATTGTTTGCTGTACTGTATTGCACAGTAAATAAAATGAAATAAAAAATAATATATACGTACGTACAATATATACGTACATGTATACAGAAGTCTAAAGTATAATTTTATTTCTAAACTCACTATACAACTATAAACAAGACTTTGCTGTTGCTGTTGCTATTGCTGTTGCCGTAGCATAGCGTCCAGGGAGAGTTACTATAAAAAATATCTGCTTAACACTAGTAATTTTCCCAGGAGGGAGGAGTAGTTGAAAAACATTGTTAAACAATTGTTGGAATTTATTTACGCCATTATTATTGTTGTAATTTGGTTTTATTTTTTTTTTTTATTTTGCACAATATTTTAAATGCAAATAACCAAGGAGGGAGGGGGTTGGAGATGAGTGTGGTGAAAGAAGAATTTTTTTAAAAGAAATCAAAAAAGAAAAAAAAAAAAAGAAAAGAAGAGAGAAGAAAAATAAAAATGGGACTGTCATCAATAAGAATTATTGGAATTTGTGCTGTGAAATATTGTAAATAATTGTGATAGAATTTATGGAGTTTTTTTTCTTCCCTTTTTAAACTCCGCTCCCTCAAAACTATGACCAGCATAAGTAGTGTATAATTGGCGATTATTAAGGAAAAAAAAAAGAAAACGAAAATTGTTGCTCTTGGGTGTGAACCGTAAGTTTGGTAATAAAATGAAATGGTAAATGAAGTATACGGCAAGCCTTACATTGCATTATGCTTGGCGTGGCATTAACAGGAGAATGATTCTCTTGCTTTGGGTTACCGGATATGATCTTGCTTCTCCTTGCCTTTAAAATGCATCTTCTTTTATTTGCAATTTACACTACGATTTAGTAAACTTTCTCGTCTAATTTTTCTATTAAATTTTATTGTTTTTGAATTGATTTTTAAAATTCCTGACATTCGTATGTAGAACACCGTATTCCTATGTCTTTTTTAATTTGCTTTGAAATGAATGTGCAAAACAACCATTCCATGTATCTCTGATAAGCTGTTGTCGTAAAAAGAAAATTGCATAAAAATTTATTGTGAAATTTTTCTAAAAAATTCCAAAGAATAAATCAATCGTTTAAAAAGTTCATCTAAAGGTCCATACGTGCATACGTACGAACGCTGCTTTGATTGTAAAATGCAATTTTAATATCCGCAAGCAGACAAGCATTGCCAGAGATTTCGTAACACAGATGTTGCAAAGATTTTAAAGGCTTTTGCTTGCCAAAGAACGTGGCAAAAGGTTAATGTTAGTCATGCATTCCTTCTTCTTTTAAAACCTACTACGCCTCTGTCTTCAATGTTATTTGTTACAAGCTGTCACTGTACTGAACTGGTTGCTGAAAATTTACAATTCTTTTGTGCAACAGCTTTATTCCTTACCTCCCCCATATATTTTCCATTTGCCATGTTTTTCTGCCCCCCAATTTTTTGTCCGCACTTTTGTCATTTTGGTATAAAAAAAAATTTTTTGTTGATTTTCCGCAATAGCTCTTGACTTGTTTATTTGTGTGGACGGAAATGTGTAGCCGTGTTTTACTTTCTCAAGTCCCCTTCACTCTTTTTCTTGTTGAAAATTTTTTCATATTATCACTCACACAGAGCCAAAGGTTCTGTGAAAAAAAAAATTTGTTGGGTTTTGATTGTCATGGCCAAAGGGCTTAAATAAAAATGGAAATTTATTCCCAATATTATTGGCATCTCCATAATTTTTTCGTTTCATTTTCGTTTTCGTTTTCGTTTTGAAATTTTAATAAACCAAAGCAAATACAAATACAAATACAAATGCAATATAGAGTGTAAGCAATATATTTCAAGGTCACAATGTGTACAAATGAAATAAAAAATACACCCTGTAAACGAATTGAGTACATAAATAAAGATTCGAGTTTTTTTTTTAAAACTTTCTTAAGAGGTAACTGGCACTTTGGCAATTTATATTTAAAACGGAAAATATTTATTGTGTTAAATAATCACAAGATGTTTTTGAGCGATAAACATTTCATTCTATTCGGTTTTGTTTTTGTTTTTTTTTTAACGATACCAAGTATTGTCTAATTTCTAAGGCAATATCATTAAGTATTTCGTTAAAGTCTCATTTCATTTGACAGGGAATTAAAAACAAAAAAAGAAAAAAAGTCTGAACCTACTAGTCCACGGCGACTTTGACAATGTACAATATACTCTGATTAACTTCCTTGTTAAGGAAGAATTGTAGTTCAGTAGATAGTGCGTTGACTTATTAGCCATAAGGCCACGGCTCAAACCCCAGTGCAAAGGTCTGGAACAAAACGAGCTGCCTCTCAGCTGTCTTCCAAAAAAAAACTCTCAAAAAATCTATCATTCGGAATCAACTTTAAATTGTAGCTTCCTTTAAGCAGTTTTACTGGTTTTTCATTTCGATTAAAACGTTGCCTTAAATTCATAAATAAATTGTTATTGAGACAGTGATGAGTTTATTCCCGAATTTTTTATTTTTTATTTTTTATTTTTTCAAATGATTTTCACTTCCATTCATTAACGCATATTGAAAAATACATATTCTCTTTGAATAAATTTTTCTTTTTAACAGAATATACCAAATATTCCAAAAAATATATTGTATGTACATACAATATATTGAATACAGCAATGTATAGTTAAAACGAACTAACATGTATTATTTCCATATTAAAGATCATCAAAAAGTATTCAAAAAGATAAGAAGATTCGAATCATTCTCATAATGTATGATATTTATACGCATTCATACTTATTTTAATATCATACTCATACTGCTCATATTCAAGGTTTGAAGTACTCATCATACTCATACTTAACACCAAGCATCATATTTTTGATTTCTATACTCCATGACTCAACATATACCAGAATCACAAAATAAGTATGAATCGAGTACGAACACTAAAATACTCACTAGAAGGTTGTGTGTTTGCTCTGCTTGCTGCTTTGTCTTTTCTGCTTATGTGTGTTTTTTCTTTTGTTGTAAATACAACAGTAACCAAGACTGTAAATTTTAATGAATGATTCGATTCCCTCGAAATATTTTTCTAAAGTTATAAATCTAAATGTGTACGCGGCTTATGAATCAAACATATTTCGAATGATGGTATGCGTTTGATGTCAACGTTGTATGCATATTGATTGCAACTTGTGCTTATAAATCAACATTGTTGTGAGTACGAATGAGTACGAGAGTACATAGTTAAATTTCAATATTATTGACTCCCTTATATTCAAAATTTCATGCTTATGAGTACCGATAAGACGATTCATTGCTGATCTCTGTTGCATATATGCTGGCACAATTGAAACAATATGCATGAATGTCCTGGTAATCTAGTAGACAGTGTGCTAGACTATTAAGGGTTATGGGTTCAATTCTAGGGTCTGTGGTCTCTTATACTACAATGACTATAAGGTTTAAGTTTCTTAGCTCATAATATTTCAATATAATTCGTATTTATATTACGAATTAATTGGAACAGTATGTAACCATTTAACTTAAGAAGCTCGTTATAGCCGAGTGTTACAGTGCACATATCTGTGTAATATAAATATACCATATTTTATTACTTATAGTCATTGTATAAATAAAATATTCATTCAAAATTTTTTTTGTTCAATAAAATGGATTTCATTTTTAATATAGCAGCCGCATCCGCACCCTAACACCGCACTCTTTGTTAGGGACACAGTGATTTTTTTTTTTCTTTACAAAAATTCTCTTCTTTTTTTTTTATTATTGTTATTGTTATTATTGATTAAGTATTAATAAAAAACAAATTTGCTAAAGGATTCATGCTGAGGTTATAAATGTTTTTTATCCGGTTGTGCTCTTTTTTTTTCTCTTTCTTTTTTTGTTTGTTTATGGAGTAAATACGGTTGAGTGTTTATGCTTAAATCCGGACGGATATTCAACAGCAAAATGAAAAAAAAAGAAAGGAAAAGAAAGTATAGTTCGGAAATTGTGTTTGCAAAAATTATTGTAACATATTTACAACAACAACAAAAACTAAATTAAAAGGTTTTTAAAATAAAGTCCTGCAAAGTTGTATAGGCACAAGTGAAATACCCAAATATTCCTTCCTAATGCAAAAAAAAAAAGAAAAGAAAAAAATGGGGGAAACAGAAAATAATCAAAAATGAACAAATTAAATAATATTTTAAATTAATACAATGCTACTTACATATGATTTATGCAAGGTTTTTGAATACAAAAATAAAATCAAAAAGTATTTCTGTGTGGCTTGTTTAATAATAAACTGGCATGATAAGAGGAAAAGGAGCATAAATATGTACTCCAACCTATGAAAAATTATTTCAACATCACTTGTTGTATGTTGTTGTCTGCTTAAAAAAAAAAAAAAACCTGTTAGTCTGTAGTAAGTAAGTTCTTCGAATGGAAACCTTCAAAAAGAAAAAAAAAAAAAAAAAGGAGCAAACGACCTTAAACACAAGGTCTTAATCCAGTTGGCCTTTTCTCTGCATCTGCCCATATCAAGTTGATTGCCTGTTTGTTTTATTTTGAATGTGATTTGAGCATCATCAACATGTATTCCTTGTATGCCTTTCCCTTTTTTTTTTGCCTTCCCCATAAATTCATAAATTTTATGAAGGATTTGTTCAAAGCCGTATGCCTGTATTCTGTAAGTTTATATTTCTTCTTCTTTTTTTTTTTGGATGTAATGACCTTACAAAGTTATGCTGATTTTTCTTATGAATAAAACATTAAATCAGAAATCATTTCCTAGAGTACATATTACAAAAATCTCAGAAAAGTACTTGAAAAACAGAAAATAATCTTTTTTTTTCTGTTTCTGTACAATTAACAAGGTTTTCGTTTATTGGAGATAAAAGATCAAATCTAATCTTAGACATTCTATTGGTCGTATAAAGTGACCATCGCCTTAATCAGTGTGCTAGGTAAGGCACTCTTTTAAATACGATGCATTGAAATACGAATTTATTGGTTTCCATAACAATATTGGCCCCAGCTTTAGAAATGTTATCAGGAAACCATGATCAAATAATCCAGAATATTCAAATGCAAGTTAAAAAAAAATCTCACAGTATTGCTCACCATCACTACATTCACACATACATACATACATACATAATTGGCCACTACAACCCTTCAGTCAGGATTACGGCCTAGCTTCTCATCACCACATATGTTGTGTGGTGTGTTAATTTTATACACGAATGGCGCGGGTCCTACAGTTTAAAGTCGACTCCAAATGACAGATTTTTTTGAGAAACTTTTCATGGCAATTTTATTTAACACTCAGAGTTTTTGCCAGAAATCTGCTGAGAGAAAGCCGCCGAAGAAATATTTCGTTTTCATATTTCGTTTTTGATGTCTGACCGGGGATTCGAACCCTGGCCTTTCGTCTAATAGGCCAACACACTACCTACTAAACTACGCCGACTTCATACATACGCACATACATAATTGGCCTTTAGTCAGGATTACAATCTAGTTTCTTATAGTTTGAAGTCGGATACGAATGATAGATTTTTAAAGAACTTTTCTTGGCAATTTTATTTAATACTCAGAGTTTTTGCCAGAAATCTGCTGAGAGGAAGTTTTGTTAAACCACGACTCTTACGTCTAATAAGCCAACCCATTACCTACTGTGTTATGACGACTATTCCTTATCACTAAGTGTGTTTAAAACGCGCTAGGCAAACTAAAATTGATGTGCCATAAACAAATGATGTGTGTGAAGATAAATTCGAATTTGAAAATCCAAGACGCAATCCGCAAATTTTAGCAGCGCCACATTTAGCGTTAATAGAGCAAAATTTTCTCTTAACAGAGCAAAATTTGCGATTAACAGAGCACTGTTAGAGGTTTAACAGTATCCATCTGAAGAAGGTACCTTGCTTAAGAGCTAATTTTAGGGCATATACTAGGTCTAGGAGTACCATATCATACTCGAAGGGAGGTTAAAAAGGCCTTTTTATATAATCAACAAAATAGTTCCACATGAAGTCATATGGTATTGTGAAAATTGGCTTTGAAACTATCAATTTTTTTATTGAAAATTCTCTAGAAGATCAGAGGCCATTTTGGAAGATATAAGAAATAGTACACCATACAGACTATATGTACATGATACTCCACTGGAATAATTCCTTCCTCCATGCCCACCAACCGTCCTTTTAATTTTAACATTATTGTTTACAAATAATAATGATCATAATGAGAATTAAACTTCATGTCAATAGTCTTCAATAATCGCAAAGTAGAAGATTAAACTACTTATTTTCACTGTTAAACAGTTAACAGTGCTCTGTTAAGGGTAAATTTTGTACTGTTAAGAGCAAATTTTGCTCTGTTAAAGCCAAATGTGGCGTTGGTAAAATTTATGGATTGCGTCTTGGATTTTCAAATTCGAATTTAACTTTACACACATAAACAAATGTTGTGTTTATAAGTGAAGGGAGTCTATGAAGTCCCAGCGGTATTTCATAGCTTTAGAGGAGAGCGTTCATAGCTGAACCTTATCTAATGAAATGCTTTCGCAGGTTTAAAGGTAAACATGAGTATTAAATATTGACTTATTAACCCGCTTTTTATAGTCTAGGAATTTAATGAGAGATGAAAGAATTCCACTAAAAGAGAATTACATCAGAAGTGTTTAGTTTCCACGCCATTAAAATTACTTAATGTAACACATGCTTAAATTGCAAATCTCTTTCTTCTCTCTCTCTCTCTCGCTCTCTCTCTCTTTCTCTCTTTCTATCTGCTTTTAACGACCGCATTGTATACGATATTGTAATGAGAAAGAAAAATGCTCATTAAGATTTGCTGCACACTAGAATGAAAAACCAATTCAAGCACTTAAAGTCAAAATAAAAAAGAAGAAGAATTAAAAAAAAGCATCGAAAAAAAAAAGAAGAAGAATTCACTGACTCACAAGTATTAACTTTTAAAATTCATTAAACTATACGTGAATGGCCACTTACCAAAAGCAGCAGCAGCAGCAGCAACAGCAATAGCAGCAATAGCAGCAAAAGCAGAAAAGCTGATACACAAACTAAAAGAAAAAGAAAAGAAAAATAAACAAAAAAAACACCAAGTCATTATGGGTAAAACCGAAAAGATATAAAAAAATAGTCAAAATAAAAAAAGAAGAAGAAGAAGAAAAATGTAATAAAAAAACCAGACAAAAATTAAACCACAAAGACATTGAAAACATGTTCATAAAGAAGCAAAAAAAAAAACCAACAAAAAAAAAATGAAACATAAAATAGAAAGAAACAAAAACAAAACAAAAATAAGAAAAAAGAATGTGAACAAAAAGATTCTCTACCGACTTTAAATTGAAAATTAAAAATGATGAGCCATCCAATGAGATGATGATGATGATGATGATGATGATGATGGTGGTGGCCAAAAAAGAAAAGTAAAATGAAGTAAAACATGCGAGTCTGTCGTTAAGTGAGTGAGTGAGTGAGTGAGCCAAAAAGCATTTAAAAAGTTCTTCTTATTTAAACGATTTCATAGCAAATTAAAATGCTTTCAATGAACTTTGCACCCAAAAAGAAAAAGACCAGCAATCGACCAAATAGCACAAACGTTATAAAATAATTAAAAAAAAAAAACTTAAGTGAACAATTTAAGCAGATCTTACTAATGTTTGCTTATGGTTTTTCTTCTCTTTACTTTTTCTAAGTAAAAATCTGTTTTTCTTTAAATAGAAACCAAAACATGGAAAATTCAAAGAAAAAAAACCAAAAAGTATTACAACAACGACACTAAGCTGATGTAGTAGAGTGTAAAATTGAAATAAAATCAGCACAAAAACAAAAGACCAACAACAATAACAATTTTGTTTAGAGACACAAGAAAAAGACAACAACAAAAAAAATAAATATTTTATGTGTAACAGCACAACAAGAGCAACAACAGAGCAATTACCTTAAAAGTGCAGAGTAATTAAATATTACTAAACAAAACCAACAACAACAAAATGTATCTTCTTTGGAGACTATTTCCACCATCCAACTAACATTGTTGTTTTCATTACTGACTGTAGTCGGTCGGATGTGAGCGCAATACCTAGTGAAACTATTTCATGGCAATTTGTACTCAATTCAGTGTCGTCACAGTGTGCCACTAGTGCATGTCTCTCTGTGTGCGTGTTGTATTTTTGGCTGGTCACTAATTTACAGCTGCTACACAGAGACAAATTTCTACTGGAATCCGTAATATTTTACAAAAAAAAAATTTAATTTTTGACCCCGGAAGTCAATATTCAACTACCTAAGCAGTATGATAACTACTAAGGATATTGCCGACAGAGACATTGATAAGCGTATTTAATAAATGCTTATGCATTGATGCCTGATGATTCAAATTTTTCTCTAGATGCCAAAGTGGTTACTAAAGTTTATTGAATGTTTATACATCTGCTATGGTAATAAGGCAAACGCTACAATGGCTATACAACACCCCAGATCAGCAATGAGTATTCAAAACGTTGAAAATAATCGAATTATAATCATAATTTCTACTCATTCATACTTATTTTAATATCATAGAACATCTCTCTACTCATATTCAAAGTTTGAAGTACTCATCATACTCATACTTACCAACATGTATGATGTTGTTGATTTCTACACTCCTTGACTGAACACATACAAGAATCGCAAAATAAGTATGATTCGCCTACGAACACTAAAAATACTCACAAGAAGGTTGTGTGTTTGCTCTGCTTGCTGCTACGTCTTTTTTGCTTGTGTGTGTGTGTTTTTTTTGTTGTAAATGCAACAATAACTAAGACTGTAAAATTTGATGAATGATTCAAGTCACTCGAAGTATTTTTCTAAGGTTGTGAATCTAAATTAGTAGGCGGCTTATGAATCAAACATATTTCGAATGATGGTATGAGTTTGATGCTAACGTTGTTTGATATCAGCAGTTGTAATGAGTACGAATGAATCACAGAGTACATAGTTAAATTTCAATATTGTTGACTCTCTTATAATCAAAATTCCATGAGTGCTTATGAGTAGCGAAAACAAGGAATCATTGCCGATCTCGTATATTCTGATCTACTTGATGATTTCGGCATATAAAGTTAAAACAATAAACGATTGCAAAAACCTGAAAAGGTACAATTTAAAGCAAAATATGATACGAAAAACTGATCTGCTAAATGCAAGTCTTCGCTACTGCCTAGGCACGATGATGAAAATGCCGGTGAGTACATATAACAAGGCCATCTGGCAACATTGCTCAACTAGTATTTCGATGAAATGCACATGGAAGGGTCGTCAAGTTGGTATATCTACGAGAACGTTGCAAAGTTTAATTGATGTGAAGCTATAGGCGGCGAACCAACTGAACTGATGTTTCAATAGAGTGTGCAATAAGGCAATGGTTGAGAGGCTGTCAGTCAATGAAGAAGAAGAAGAAGAAGTATATATTTTTACTTAAGCTAACCGTAAAGTAAATGCCTAATACATAATTATATAATTGAGCACTACAGCGCTTCAGTCAGTATTACGACCAAGCCTCTTACATCACTTATGTTGTGTGGATTTAATTTATCTAACCCTATAGTCTGGATAACGACCTAGTTTATTATCAATAGTAGCACGGCCTACAGCTTAAAATGCACTCCGTAGGGCAGGTTTTTGTTTTTGAGAAACTTTTCTTGGACATTTTTTTTTTTTTTTTATACACAAAGTGTTTTACAAAAGACAGCTGAGAGAAACTTGCCGAAAAAATATTTTTTTTTTAGTTTTGTTTTATTGAAGATGTATGTTTAGCTTGGTTGGACTTCATATCAATCATGCTTCATAAAAAATGATTCCTTTTTTCCAATAATTAGCCACGTTGCATAGATTTACGGCAAAAATTTGTTTGTAATTTTTTCTTCACTGTGTTGATTTGTAAGAAATTTTATTGAAATTGTTTGATTGTCTGCTGGCTGCAAAAACTAACCAAATAATGTCAGAAATGAATGATTTTAATTCGCAATCACACGAATTGGAAAAAAATCTCAATTCAAATCGGCTTAACAGACTTTAATCTGTCATTCAATTAAGTGATACTTTTATTTGCAGGTGTATGATACAATATTTATTAATAATTGTCACTTCATTTTTTTAATTTTTATTTATTTTTGTAATATTTGCATAGAAAATTAACATTTTGTTTTGTGTTGTTTCTGTTTTTCCAGGTAAATTTGTGATAAAATCTCTCGTTAACAATAATTTTGTAAGTAACTGTAAATAAATTTGTATTAAAATGTTCAATTTCAGTAGAAAAAAATTTTTCTCCATGTAAGCGGTAGCTGTAGCGCTATTGGGTTGTTAGTTTTTATTTATGAGTCTTGTTTAATGGCATTAAATTTTTAATAATTTTGTTTTTTTTTTTTTT
>QOCX01000124.1:145614-222105 GCA_005959815.1 Sarcophaga bullata
CTAGTAGATAGGGTATTGGCTTATTTGACATGAGGCCACGATTCAATCCCTAGTTTAGACAAATCTGATAAGATACACGAAATATTTCTTCAGTGTCTTCCTCTCAGCAGATGTTTGGCTGCAAATCTGAGTGTTAAATAAAATTGGCATGAAAAGTTTCCTAAAAATCTGTCATTTGAAATTGTCTTTAAACTATAGGATCCAGCACTTATGCAGCTAGGTTCATAATATTTTCATTTCATTTCTTTAAATGTCCGAATTTATGGAAAACAATGTGATTTTCATTTCAAAATTTCGTTTGATCGCTAAGCGTTATACATTCCTTCATTAGCAACTGTTGCTATTGCCAGCCATTATAATCGAGATTCTTGCAACAGTTTAAACGGCAAAAAAACAAATTTAGAAAAAATCTAACAAAGAAAAGAAAACAAAGGCAAGCAACAATAACAACATAATGGTTTTTAGAGCACAACACTAAAGCTTTGCGATACTGGCTCTTAACATTTTATAATACTTTACAGTTCCATTGTAGTTGTTGTTGTTAGTGGCTGAGTGTATGTGTATGTATGTGTGCAAATACAAACAGTTTAGCCTCTAAATCAGCACAAGCATAAATTCTGTTGCTCTAGACAACGTCAACATACACACACATACTCACATTATATTTTTTTTTTTTTATTACGAAAAGGTTTTTCTCTCTCTCTCTCGTACTTTTTGGGCCACTCTGGTGTTTTTGCTGATTTTCTTTACTTCTTTCAATTCATAATGTTGTATTTTTGAAACTTCAACGGATTTTTAATGTATTTGGCTGCTGTCTGCTCTTATTTTCAATTACAACCAATGAAAATATCTTTTCCGAAAAATCCGTGTCAAGTAGAAGAAGCAAAAAAAACCAAATTTTTTTTAAAAACATCAGCGACATAGAATTGAATGCAGTAAAGGGAATTGAATAAAGAAACTGCTGACGATTTCTGTTTTTTTTTTTTTTTGTGGCTGAAAATCCCTTGGAGAACGTGTAAAGTAAAATCAAGCAGAAACGAAAATCCAACAAAATGTTGAATAAATGCATTAGGAACCAAGTAAAATAGTGGCACAGAGACTCTGTATGGCATATTAGAATAAGGAGTGTTGCTTGCAGCAGCTTTACAAATTCGTTTTACTTAGAAAAATCACAAATACTTACAAATACCAGGAAGAATGAAAAGAACAGAGAGAGAGAGAGAAAAAAATAGACATTCTTAGAATACACTTACAATAACAACAACAACAACGACGTTAAAAGGAATCGAAATAACCAAAATCAATATCCTTTAGAAACCATGGCTAAGAAGTGTTTATGTTTGTACGACTGAATGAATGAATGAACGAATGAATGAAAGAGGATTTCTTAAAGTGCAAAATGTAAAGGCCTGTGCATGGCTTAAGTAACGATTTTATAGTACTTAGTACATCAACTAATATGGTTTTAAAACCACATTCTTCCCGGCAAAAAAAAAAGTTGAAAATGAAAATGTAAACGAAACAGAAAGCAAAACAGAACTGGCACGAAAGACCACAATCTTTACTTAAAAACTTTTTATAAATAATGAAGATGATAGAGATTTAGATTTGTTGTTCTTTTAGTTGTTGTTGTTGTTGTTGTTGTTGTTGTTAACAAACTTACTTAATACTGGTATTAAATTGCATTCAAAGAAAAACGAAAAGCTTAAAAAACTTATTTTTTCATCCAAATTGATCATAATCTTTGCTCTTCGTTTGAAAGGCTTTAAAAGTTTTTAAATTTTATTTTCATAAATTCCAAATAAATTTTCATATTTAATGGAATATTGCAAATAATAATAATTGATGAACACATACTCTGACCTGTAATAAATAAATATTAAAAAAAAGAAAAAAAAGGAAAAGAAAAAAAAGAAAAAAACAGAATGTTTTTCTAACCCAATTTGAAAAATCGCTGAAATGGCATATCAAGTACGTTTAAGAGTTTGTAACAAGAATTTTATTCTTTCAAAAATTCTATTTGATTTGTGCTCATATATGTAGTTTGAATTGTTGTTGTTGTTCTATTGAAATTATTTTCTTCCAATTGTTATGCCTTTAGGGTGCCTAAGAATTCCACTGTAATCCCCAGGGAAAATTTTATAATTTTTGATTCATTTTATCTCTCTGCTGCAGAAACTAATTTATTTCTTTTGCTCGCTCTCTCTCTCTCTCTCTCTCTCTCTCAGATAACAAAAAACATAAAAAACAAACACAATCTCTTAAATTGTATTGCCACAACCAACTAAATTGTGGCAAATTTGCAATTCGTACTCCCTTTACCTTGTTTTTTTTTTTTTTCTGAAACAAAATTTTAATTTTTTCGATATTTTCATCATCAAGAGCAGTAAAATCATTTGGATTTTATGTTTTTTTTTTTTGCTTTCTATCTCACATGAAACATAAAATTCAAACGAAGAATCAATATGCAACACCTACATGTGCATGTGTTCCTAAGGGATTTATTTGATAGAAAATAAGTAAAGTGAATCCACATAGAAGTTTGCACAAAATTTTATTCAAATTCGGCTTTTCCGAAGTACAATCGAATGCTTCTTCTTTAACTTAAACTCCAAGCCATGCGTGCATGATGATTGTCAGCCACTTAAAACCTTTTGACCGAGACAGTTTACCATTTGCTTCAAGCAAAAATCATTCGGCATATTGCATTGCCTTGGCTTAAATGGGCTGAAATTTATCAAAAATTCTTTGTTTGTACCCACGCACTGAAGTAATTACAAGAGCCGAGTGCTTGAATACTAATCTGGCTGTTGGATCGTATGGCTATGACATCTTGCGATGCCATGTAATCCTTTCGCCGTAATTTTCTGTTAAGATTTGAAAGATAATAGCAATGTTGTTTTGATTACAAAAAAAGTTTCTAAAAAAAAATAACCACGAAATCCGTATCGAAATTGATAATTTGTGATGACTTTGACACATCATGACAAAACCTGTTCGCGGAAAAAACTTAGTAGACGATGTATTGTTGATTGATGTCAAACAATGATTTAGCATTTCCGTAAAACTGTATTTAATGGATCCAAAAGGATCATTACAACCCTTCAGTCAGGACTGCAACCTAGCGCGACATGAGTGATGGGCCCTACAGTTTAAAGTCGACTGCGAAAGACTGATTTTTTTTTTGAGAAACTTTTCATGGCAATTTTATTTTCTCTTAGAGTTCTAGCCAGAAATCTATTGAGAAAAAGACGCCGTTTTTCGCATTTCGTTTTATTTGAGATGTTTGAGACCTGGAGTTTGAGTAGTGGCCTCACGTCTAATAATTTAACACGCTACCTACTGCACTGCGGCAACTTCCTATTGTATATTGGTTGCATATTATATGAGATATTTAAAGCGAGCCAGACAATTAAAGGGACTTGAGTCGAATACAATTGAATTGCTTGAATCGAGGATTCAACCATGCTGCAAGGGATTAGAGGAGAGACTTCGTAACATTTGTTTCACTCCCACAGGTCTACACTTTCTACATCCTGAATAGGATCGCAGAGATCCCTTTGTGTTTAGAATTAAAATAAAACCCAAAGGATTGACAAATTTAATGGAATGGGAATACAAGAATCTGATTTTCTAATAGATTTTCAAACGATTTGTCTTCAAACGTACAACTTTGTATACGTTCCCCCTTTACTGTTTTACAGTTTATTACTTAAAGCGATTGGGATTTCTATTTTTTTTTTGTTTTTTTTTTTTTTGGTTTTGTTTTTGCTTTTCACAATACGTTTTCTCTTGTTATTGTTATTTGTTACTGTAATGAATACATATTGAAATAAACTCATGGTTTATTCGTATTGTTTTATACTCCTAGCTTGTATTCTATGTTTCTTTGTTATTGTTTTGTTGGTATATTTTGATTTGGTTTGAATTTTCTGTATCTCACCGAAGGAAAGAAAAAAAAAACAAAAAAAAAAAAAAAAATTTTTTTTTGAAAAAATATTCGCCAATTATTTTATGGTTGAGAAAATTTTCAAATATTTTTTTAAAACAAAATTTGCCACACAATATACTCGTATGTATGTATGTATGTATTGTTGCTGTTGCTGCTGCATACAAAAACCTAAAAAGCCCCAAACAAACCAAGCCAACCAGCCTTTGTAAATATCCATAGAAACAAAATACACACATACAGAGAGAGAGAGAGAGAGAGTTATTATTATATGTTGTTGCAATTATTGTATGCATGTATGTATGTATGTTGTATTGTTTGTTTATATGTTAATATTTATGTAGCATGTGTTATTGCTAGGGCAATATTTGTTAAAGCGGGCCAAGAGGCGGAGAGTATACGACGACGAAATTTAGTAACTTTCGATAGGTTTTGTTTGTTTTTTGTGAATGCAAGTGAACTTGTATTACCAAATCCCTCTCTGTATCTCTCTCTCTCTCTCTCTCACTCTCTATTTTTTTTATCACCATGCATGTAACGTTGCAGGCTTAAAAGAGACAGTGAGAAATAGAGTGAGAAATAGAGCGAGAGAGTGAGAGAGAGAGTGAGATAATAAAACTATCAGCCAGTTTATGTGCATATTTTTGTGCATAAGAGTTGTAAATGAATTGGACATTTGAGAATATGTTGCCGATAAAAGTGTATCAATACTTTTAGTTGTTGTTATTGTTTTTTTTGTTGTTTTTGTAGTTATTCTACTCCTTCTGCTTTTATTTTTCTTTAGAGTGTGTTTTTTTGTTGCAACAACAATTTATAATAAATTGCATAAATTGCATACACTACCTGTGGGTAGTACAAACAGTGATGGCCAGCAAAAGTTATTGCAATTGAGGTCAATAAAGAATCACGGCTAGATATATAAATATGACCAGGAGAAATACTACATTTTTAATACAACTTTCGTAGAAAAGTTTTTAAAAAAAATTTTATTTTTTTATGAAGAAGCATTTAAAAATTCTTTGAGTCTCTAACAAATCCTTATTTGCTGGGCTTGTTGAATAAGGTACAAGCATATTAGATTGGATATACCAAAAGCTTACTTAAGCACTCATAGCAGCCTGTTGGGACGTCCCAGTACTAAACTAGTTAAGAAGTTGATCAGAGCAAGGTGTGCACATTAAAAAGCACGACTATGCTATGCCAGAAAACCAGCCCGAATGTTTGATAAACGAAGCTATGTTCTTGACATCAATGGCTGAAAATTCCATCAAACTGACAAGTATTGGATTAGAGAGCCAAAGAACCTATATCGGCACCCTTTAAGTGATAAGCATTGATAAACAAAGTGGATAACAGTCTCCTTTTCCTCAAATGTTAGATGTAAGCAGCATTCTTTCCGCATCTCTTGCTGTAACACAATAACCTGCTAGCATGGCCTCTGTGATCGAGCTGATGTTGCAATCAAGTCCGGGTAACTGGTTGATAAGCCTTCTATCCCTCGAGGGCTAAGTGAATCTAGCAGTGAAGTAGGCAGACTCATTTCTTTCGACTATCTGCCCAGTGTCTTAGATTGGAAAATGCTAAGCATAATGAGATTTGTAATGTTTATTCTATTCAATCGGGTTATCACAATGGAACTGGTGGTGTTACGGATAAAAATCCTAAAATTGCCAACTACCAAGTATTACTCCTCATTGATAGGATAGGTTGGCGCCGCGAAAGGACTCGACCGCAAATAGTTGATACAATTATTCGAAGCTTAGGTTGTTAATCCTTATACTGGTGCCATCATCTATAAGGATTTGGATTGTAAATAAGTCGCATGAAATATACTATTATAGTATAGTAGGTAATGTGTTAGCTTATTAGACGTGAGGCCACATTTCCCAACCCCAGTTCAGAATATTTTTTCGGTGGCTTCCTCTCTCAGCAGATTTGTGGCAAAAACTCTGTGAGTAAAAGAAAAATATTGCCAAGAAAAGTTTCTCAAAGAAATTTGTCCTTCAGAATAGACATTAAACTATAGCTGCCGCCACTCATGCATAAAATTAACACACACAATATATAAGTGGTGCAGGAAGCTAGGTTGTAATGAACAATTATGCATGTACGTACATATGTATGTATGTGTATAGGTGTAGTACTATAATATGGTTAAACAATGACAAACAATTTTCAATAAATTTATTCACTTCCTTCAAATCAACCACATACAAACCAAATGTATGTGCATATACATATCCAGTATTTGGACGTAAACTTTTATTACAAAGTGTTACTTTTTATTGGTCCAACGCTTATGTTGTTTGGTCACAAACTAACCAAATTTTAATTACTGTTAACGACACTACTAACACAAATTTATGTGGTTCAATATGAATGTAGAATTGGAAGCTTTATTCTCCTATTAGGATAAAAACAAGCAGAAGAAGAAGCAGAAGAAGAAGAACGAACAAATGAGCTGAAAATGATAAGATTTGGGAAAAAAAGAATACTTTTTTGTGGTTGCTTTTTTTTCTCTCGCAATTAAGGTGTGTTTTGTACAAAAAAAAAAAAGAAAATTTCACAAATTTTTTTATTTTTATTTAAACGAAATATGTTATGACTTGATTGTTATTGTTATTGTTGTTATTTATAGAGTAATTTAATATGTACAAAAACAAACCAATACAAGCACAAAAATATAAAGAGAAAAACTTTTGGTAATTGTTGAAGAAAACAAAGAAAAAAAACGTTGTTCATTAGTTGAGTCATTCATTCATTCATTTGCTCATTCATTTGTTCATTCATTCATTTAAACTTAAGTTGGCCAAGTAAAATATTGGCTAAATAAATAAACAGCACTTAAGTATACATAATAATAATAAAAAAAAAACCAACAACATTTGCAAATAACAACAATAACTATGACACTGACATGTGAAAATTACTAACAAGGTTATTTGCCTTTACAAACCAGCATTAACACCGCAACTAGAGAAATAATAAATAAAAATAAAAATAAAATAATTCTTAAAGTTAAGCTTAAGCAAATAAAATAAAATAAAAATTAAACAAACAACGCTTGATTACATGTTCACATATGTTCATAGCTGTACACTCTTTAAAGATATCCAACTCAATACCGCAATTGTTAGACCACATAAGATGAACTGTGTTCAAAAGTAAAGCTCTTTCAAGGACATTAAAGTAGTTGTTGTTGGGTTTGGCATTTTTGTTGGCTTTGTTTTGGCCGTAGCCTAACCATAGCCTACACCGATTCAATTCTATGCATTTACACCTCCAGTTCCATTGTGATACCCCAATTGAATAGAATAAACATTACAAACCTCATTATGCTTAACATTTTCCGATCTAAGGCACCGGACAGATCGCCGGAAGAAATCAGGTCTCCTGCTTTACTGCTAAACTGACTTAGAGCTCGATGGAGAGATGGCTTACCAACTAGTTACTGGAACTTGATCGTAATGACATCTCGATCACTGTGGCCATGCAAGCAGGTCATTGTGTTACAGCATGAGATGCGTAAAGAATGCTGCTCTCATCTAACGTTTGAGGAAAAGGAGACTGTTATCCACTTTGTTTATCAATGCTTATCACTTAAAGGGTACCGATATAGGTTATTTGGCTCTCCAATCTAACCCTTGTCAGTTTGATAGAGCTTTCATCCATTGATGTCAAGAATATAGCTTCGTTTATCAAACTTCTCCGGGCTGGTTTTCCGGCATAGAATAGTCATGCCTTTTAATTAGCAGTCCTTGCTCTAACGAACTTCTTATCTAGTTTAGTGGAAGGCGTTTAGTACAGAGATGACGCAAAAGGCCGATATACATGTGTAAGTAAACTTTTGGCATCAAAGCTACCACTCCAGCTTCCTACTCTCCTACCTCAAAGATTTTTTTGCCAGAAATCTGCTTAGAGAAAGGCTTAGAGAACTTAATATCTATAACAGTGTGTCAGTAGTGCCTCTAAACATTTAAAATTTTTAATTTCTCTATGTGTGCTTGAAAATTGTAAAAGCTTACAAGCTTACGTATGTACAATGTTGACTAATTATTTACCTCGATGTCTGTATTCAGTTTATTAGGATGAACATGTAATGACCAGAACAGGTAATAAAAATTTATTTTTATGTTCGTTTGTAAAAAAAAAACAAAAATAAAAACAGCACAGTCACCATAATCACTTTTGCTAAATCTTTAATTGAAAAATATTTACGAATACCAAAAAAAAATAAATTTCAATTTCCTGAGCACATGAATCTGGGTGAGTAGGACTGCAAGCAGAAAGTTGAATAAAAATCAACGAGAAAAAAACCTGAAAATTAAAATGAAAATTATTCATGAAATATTTTCAATTTGCCAGAACATAATGTACAAAATTAAAGGCAAAACAAAATTGCACTTCATATGATAGTGTTGCTGTTGTTGTTGTTGTTGTTGTTGCTGTTGTTTGGCATTAAAAATATTTTATCTTTGAGTCAAAGTCAAATTGCCACAAATCGAGTATTCCCTTTGAGCTATTAAGCCGGCTTTGCCATTAACTCAAGTTGTTTCTTGTGTTGCAAGTGACTTGCAGCTCACTTCAGTGTCTTATTAACTTTGCCAGAGAAAACTTATCAATTTACCAATAAAATTCTGTATGATTGGAATCAATTGGTAAAACAGTTCAATTGTCTGTGTTTGCGTATGTGTATGCGTACGTGTATGCTTATGTTCGTATGTGTGTGTGTAAAATTACATTTTCATATTGAAATATTGAAAAGAAGCAGAGGAGGAAGAAGAAGCAGAAGAAGAAGAAAAAAAACTTGATTGAAACGAAAATTTCTGATATAAAGTGCTGAAGAAGAGCATTTGTTTAGTTTATGGTTTCTGTTGCTGTTTCTGTTTTTGTTGTTGCAATTGCAATTGCTGTTGCAGTTGCAGTTGCAAGCTGTTAGTCATGACATAAATTTTTCATAATAAAATGGTTTTGTGTGCACAACATATGCAACTGACACAGACATATTGACATCTTTGTTAGCATAGAACGAGATATAAACACACTCTTTAATGCAACATATTGTTGCATATTTCATTATGATTTTTAACCCTTTTTAAAAGGAGTTTTTTTCATTCTTTCTTTCCTTGCTTTCCTTGCTTTGCTTGCTTTGCTTTTCCATAGAAAACTGATGCTTGTAGATTAAAAACGTAATGTAAAGATGGACCAAATATAGGGAAAATGCTTCACAACAATAACAATATTTGAATAAATGTATACGCGTATGTGTATGTTGTTTAACAATTGTGATCATATTGTTAAAGGCAGAAGTGTACCCTAAACAGCCACTGTATTCTAGTAGGTAGTATGCTGACGTATTAGACATAGAGGCCTGGGTTCAAACCACAAACAAACTATAAAAAAATATCTCTTCGCCAACTAACTTTCTGCAAAAACTCTGAGCAAAAACTCTGAGAATAAATACAAAATTGTCATGGAAATTAACACACATACACCATAAGTGGTGTGAGAAGTTTGTAATTCTTATTTTGTAATAAAACCCCTGCTGATAAACCTATGCTCTGCAGTGTCCATAGAGGAGTTAAGCATTCATAAAGTATTTACAAGCATATGCTGTTCTCGTAACATAAACATACGAATCGAATGGAAACCGAGAGAGAGGGAGAGAGAGAGAGAGAGGAAGAGCAACCATAAAAACAAGCCAAAAATTGAAATGAAAAAGAAAAGAAAAGAACTTTTTCCAATACAAATACAAAAAAGAAACAAAAACAAGATGAGGTAACAAAAAAACCAAGAACTTCTCGCACAACGAATTGAAACTCAAACAATATTTCTCATTTTGATTACATTTCCTATTCCTCATACGCTTTAATAATATTTTTTGTTTTCGTTTTCTATTTTCTTACAGGCTAACCGAAAACAAAAGTCATTCTGGCATTGCATAGCTACGCTACATTCCGTTCGTGTTGATATTGTTGTAACAAGACCACTGGCAGTTGGATTGGCCTGTTTAACAGCAATTGCAGCAATAACTTCAATACTTGACAACAACAATATAAATGCATAAGAGCTGCAACATTTTGTGGCACCAAAAAAAACAAAACTAATCTAAATACAGGCAAACGGCACAGCAGTTGCTTAGCCATATAAGCATATGACAACGATTTGCTCGTAAAGTATAAAAAGATCACGAACATTAAGTGAAGTTGCATAGAGCAACATAGTAAACATTCATAAAATTCTGTTACAATTGTCATATTTACGTTGTAAATAAAAAATAAATAAAAAAACAACAACAACAACATACTTTTGTTACATGCAACATCCATAGTTCTCTTCAGTTTATATGCCACATCCCTACAAGAGCATAATATTTCGTACGCAATACAGTGTGATTTACAGTCAAATAGTTAGAAGGGGACAGTAGCATCACAAACAACCGGAATTCAAGTACATTTTTAGTAGAAAAGGATACAAACTGAAAAAAGAAAACAACGCCTGTGGATATACTTCATATAAATACAAGACAGTCTACTGCACTATTACAAATCAACAAAAAGTGAAAGAAAGAAAGGAAAAAAAAAACTTTTTCCTACAAATTTACTTGGAAAAAAAAAGAAAAGAACGAAAAAGGTTTCCTTTCCTCTCTTTATAAACATGGATGCTGAATCCGAAGGAGTTCAACCAGTTCAGCCAGCAAGCGCTGCCTCAAATCCAGAAAATGATTTGGCTGCACGTCGTCGCCAATTTATGTCACAGCCATCGACATTGGCCACCAGGCGTCAACAGGCCGTTTGTGTACGTCGTGCCCATAAAATGTATGGCAGTACCAAGAATCCAAATGTTGTGCTCGATGGTCTAAATATGACTGTGCAGAAGGGCTCCATGTAAGTAAAAATTTTTGAATTTTATCTACAACCCCCCCCCCCCCCCTCATTTATAAATATCTTAACCCCTTGACCCATTGCAAGTATTTAAACAATTTCAATGAGTTTTTAAAACATATTAAACAAAATAATACTGAGGGGAAGAGAAGCCTTAGTGATGAAAATCATCATGAGGGTAAAAAGATAAGTTTTTCTCTTCGTTTCTTTTTTTCTTTCTTTCTTCCCTTCCTTCTTTATTTTTTGTTTTTACTCGAAGTTATATTCAATAGAAGCCAAAAACATGGCAAGGGAAATAAAGCTTAAAGCCAAGATAAGTAAGTATTGTGTGGTCATGTTGGTGGCCATAATCGATTGAGTGCGTATATGCCAGGCTATTTGTAGGGGGAAGGGGAAAGTATAAGTTTTCCCTATCAAATGACCATCAGTTTATTTTGTATGGTAATTTAATAGGGGACCCTAATGTGTCTTATTTTTATTTCTTTCTGTCTTTAGACTATTGAAAGGGTGGCTAGCTGAAGTTGAAAATGTTTTTCTATGGAATAAATAGAGAGAGATATAGAGAGAGACAGAGAGGGAGAGGAAATAAAAAAAATAGAAAATAAAACTAACAACTTCAAATATTTTTTTTTCCTTTTTTAGCAGCATATTACTGCTTATTGCTCTTTAGAATGTTTTTTTTTTGCTTTTTTCTGTTTTTGTTTTATTATCGTTAAAAGTTTTAGATAAAACGGAGAAAAAAAAAAGGGGGAAGGTCGAGTGCTCTTTTGTTTAAGCAAAAGAGCAATGGACGTACGTACATATTTACGCCGAACAGCAAGGGGGAACAAACAATAAATTCCATATTTAAATATAATGTTACAGGGGGAAGACCTAAACACAACTGGAGACTGGAGACTGAAGCAGTGGTTAGGAAGGAATTAAACGAGAGAGAGAGAGAGAGAGAGAGAGAGAGAGAGAGAGAGAGAGAGAGTTATAATAACTTAAGTTAAAAAAAAAAAACAATTGAACCTACTTGCGCAGGCTCTAGCAAGAAAAAATTAACGAAACAAAGTTTAAATTAAATAAAGCTAAAGGAAGATCGATTTACTTTAACAGGCATCGTAGAGTATTTCCATTATGAAAAAAAAAAAAACAAAAAAATAATGGATAAATGGGGGTGCTAGATCATTGAAAATTTCTCCTGATCACTCTATTGATGAAATTATGAAAAGAAAAAATTGAATTTCATCAAAATTTGCCACGCCCATCGCCCACCGCTTATACAATCCAAGTTCTATTCAAGCAAAATTCTTCAAATTTAATACAGAGTATATTCCTTAAAACGTATGTGAAACAATTACTCGTTATATATACGTACGTTTTGAAGTTCTAGCCGATGTCTCTATGCAATTCATCAAATAGATGATCAAATATCCACTTGACATACACTTGTCAATAATCAATTCCAACAGGCCGTTGAAAAAAACAATATATTGGGTGGGCCATTTATCGGCTTAAATTTTGAACCATTGGTTCTGTGACAAAATTCAATATATTATCTCCAGTGAACGTAATGAATCCGATTTAGGCTTGAGCTATAAAGAGGTTTATTGGAAATAAAACCAATTGCACGGTAATTGTATTAAAAGCTTAGTTTCATATTGGTGGATACGTTAACAAGCATAATTGTAGTATTTGGATCTCTGAAAACTCACAAGTGGTCTCTCGGAAGGCAATGCACCACCCACTACAAGTGACTGTTTGGTGCGGTTTGTGCTGCGGAGGCTTTATTTGTTTTAGAAAAGGAGGACAGCGTAGTTATTACGATCAATGGAGATCCACGTTGCGCTATGATAACTGATTTTTTTTATGCCATCGTTTCAACAGAATTTTGTAACTTGCCACACATCTCATGTCTCAATCGATTTATTGCGTCAAACATTGGACGGCTCTTTAAATAGTCGAAATGGTGATGTCAAGTGGCCGTCAAAAGGCTGCGATTTAACACCGTTCGCCTATTTTCTATGGGGCGCCATTAAAAAAAAGTGTTATGCCGACAAATCAAATACAATTAAACATTTGAAGCCCAACATAGATGTTGCCAACGATGAGATATGACCGCAGACACTCGAAAAAGTTTACGAAAATTGATCCAATCGAATGAGGTATTGTGAGGAGCAGCCGTGGCAGCCATTTCAATCAGAAAAATTATACTTCACAACAAAAACAATAAATTTGGCAAAAATTTCAAGACATTTTTGTTTTCTAGGGTTTTTAAATTTAAACTTTTAAATGGCCCACCCTTTACTTACGTAAGCTTATAAACCGAATTTTAATGTATGTAATACGTTAATATGGAATAGAAGTATTTATTTATTTATAAATGTTTATATGGAAAAAAAAGTTGACAAACAATAATAATTCCTAGTCTCATGTGAGGTCAACCTAGCATTACCTAGAGAATTTTGTGTAAATTATCATTTGTTTTTAATATACAAAACTGTTGTTGATTAATTTGTTAATTATAAAAAAAAAAATACAATCAAACAATAAAAAACTTGTAATAAAATTAATTAAAAAAAAAATTACAAATTATTGTACAACCACATGAGGAGGCAAAGTTGAAATGATCATTCTGGTTTCATTTCATTTTCAATTGCAATGCTTCGAAAGACTGTCTGTGTTATTTAAAATTAATAATAAATAGTTTTGCTTTTGTTCTTGTTGTTGTTGTTGTTATTGTTGTAATTGTATCTTTATTTTGTTAATTTTAAATCGATTTGTTTTAATACTCTCTCCCCCACCACCACTGTGCTGTAATGTGATTGCGTTTTAATTAATTTCACAGAATTTTACACACAGAGAGGGCAATTATTGCAATTAAAATATTCTCCTTTATTATAGCTAGTTTCATACAATTTAATTTAATTTATCATAAATTAAAAAGATTCCAAACGGCCAGTCCGATTTCAAACGGCCAGTAAAAAAAAATTGAAAACCGTCTTACGATTGAAGGCTAAATCTTGTAAAAATTGCTTCCAAGTGTTTTGCTTGAAATAGAAAGGAAATGTTTAAAGTCTTTGCAGGTAAATTAATTAATTGTGATTAGACACTGCAGAGAAATAGTAATAGTTGCCGTAAGTCTAGTAAGTAGTAGATGCTGGCTTATTAAATGTCAGTCAGGCCTTGGTTCAATCCCCAGCCCAACAAAACGAATTATGAAAAGAAATATTTCTTCGGCAATTGTCTCTCAACAGATTTCTGGCAAAAAAATCTGAGATTAAAATAAAATTATCATGATAAAGTTTCAGCTTTAAACTGTAGAGCCGCCCCACCTCACTCATGTTTAAAAATTAACACTCTTAACATAAGTGATGTGAGAAACTGGCACGTAAACCTGGCTAAATGACTGGTATAAGCAAATCTAGAGGTCTAGAGAGTCCAAAAAAATTGGTATTAAGAGACCAGAAGATTAATGATTAAGCTTTTAAACTAAACTTTAATCAAAGTGAATGAAAAGTGAATAGACTTAGAATAGAACGTTGTTGCCCGGGAAAAGTGTACACTTTTGTTAATTCATTTCATTTGAAGAAATTCTTCAAATCATTAAAAACCTAAGCGATCTATACAAACGCAAATAATTTCGCAAATAATTTTTCTCTGTCTGACGTTAGTTAAATATCGTATTGAAGTTAATTATAAAATAATTGCACCTGATATGCTACAATTATTTTATAATTTTCTCTCCAGTTGAAATATTTTAAAAAATAATTTCTAATCTCAAACTGATATTGAATTCCTTTACAAATGAAAAGCTTAAATAATCAGATTGTTGATGAAATAGCCAGTAAAGCATGCCAATCAAATTGAATTGTTTTTTTTTCGTTTTTTGTTTTCTTGTTTAGAATTTAATTGACGTTGTGTCAGAGGTCTATGTTAAGAGGTCATGATGTAGTTGTTAAAGTCAGTTAAATAATCTCTTTTCTGTTAATGATGATTATCGGATTGCTTTTCAATACCGTGTAATTAGTTCATATTAATTGAATTGCTTTGCACATTTACAAAGTAAAAGTAATGAGGAAGCAGATTTATGGTATCGTTGACATTGGCTGGTTTTCCTGTTCAGCAGTTAAGTATTTAAGTTCACTCGGTGGCCATATGGCGCACTGTGTTAGGCAGTGTGAGCTAAGCCCCCTCGAGCTTTCCTTTGTGAAACTATGCCCAGATCTATAGATGTTCTGTCACCGAAAGACCCAGATGACAATTGTTTCGACGGGCAGGGCACTCGCCTTAAAGTTAGTCTACCGATTACGTTTCTTCTATATCATGGTAGCTTCTGCAACAATTCTGGTGGTGTAAACTCAGCTTGTCAGTGAAAGTGAGCTTTCCTTTGTGAAACCATGTCCAGATCCATAGACGTTCTGTCACCGAAAAACCCAATTGTTTTGATGGGCAGGGCACTCGCCTTAAAGTTAGTCTTACTTACTTACTTACTTAATTGGCCATAACAACCCGATTAATGGATTTCGGCCCGCCGCAACACATCTTTCCAGGCAGTTCTGCTTCTTGCGCGCCTAAGCGAGTTGGTCACACCAATCGATGACAGGTCTTCCCCGATTTGGTCCTTCCAACGGATACAATGTCGCCCTCTTCACCGACTTCCGCAGATCCCCGCATTAAATACCCGTCTCGCCGGCGCATCTTCCTCCATTCGAACGACATGGCCGAGACAGCGCAGCCGCTGGATATTAATACGCTGCACAACGTCTATGTCGTTGAGGAGCTCATACGGCTCACTGTTGTATCGGATGCGGAAATCTTCGCCAACTCGCACTGGACCGAAGATCTTATGTAGGACTTTTCTCTCGAATACTCTCAAGGCTGCTGAATCGGTGCTTAATAAGGTCCATGCCTCTGCGCCATAAAGAAGCACGGGTAGGATGAGCGTTTTGTAGTTTTAGTTTCGTCGCATGAGAGAGGTCTCTATTACTCAATTGCCTATTGAGACCTGTTGGCAAGAGTGATCCTGCAATTGATCTCCAGACTGACATCATTTTTGGTGGTAACAGGGAGTCAAGATAGATTAATTCCTTGACTACATTAAAAGTATAGTTATCGGCAGTAATCTGAGAATCAGTAAATGAGGGCAAAACAAAGTATATGCTATCGACAAGTAGAGAAGTGCATACTGCTTCTCAGATTAAAGTTAGTTTACCGATTACGTTTCTTCTACATCATGGTAGCTTTTGCAACAATTCTGGTATTGTAAGCTCAGCTTGTCAGTGAAGGTGAGCTTTCCTTTGTGAAACCATGCCCAGATCCATAGACGTTCTGTTATCGAAAAACCCAGATGGCAATTGTTTTTCGGGCAGGGCACTCGCCTCAAAGTTAGTCTACCGATTACGTTTCTTCTACATCATGGTAGCTTCTGCAACAATCCTGCTGGTGTAAAATGGGCTTGTCAGTGAAATTGCCAATATCTCCGAGTCCAGTTAGAATTTCTATTGAAGTGAGAATCGTTAAGTCAACAAGCGAAAAGGATAAATAATCCCAATGAGGCCAAAACGTTTTGCAAAGGAGCGTTTATTTAAATTGAAATCTTGAGTTCTTACATCGATGCCGCTCGATTGTAGCTAATCTAGGTTCTTGCATAAAGTCTTTAGACTTTAAGCTAAATTTGAAGGCTGCGGTTTCATTTAAAATTGTGTTACGGAAAGCCTTAGCTGTAGCTAGTTTCAGTATGACAGCACTTAAGGAATTGTTTGTGGAATTTTAATACCAAAAAAGAAATCCACTTACGGAGAACGTGTTTTCAAAATGGTAGAGTAGGTGAATGACATGCAATAGGAAAAATACTTCAATAACGTACGTATGTATGTAGTCCCCTAATGATTAGCATAAAAACCTTGAAATGTTTTTGCATAAATATACAAACAAAATAAAAATAAAATTTATTTTTAAATACATTCCATGAACGCATTTGTTTGTTCCACAAACAAAAAAAAAAAATTAAAATTTCAAATTTTAAGTCAAAAAAAAAAATTAAAATTTCAAATTTTAAGTCAAAAAAAAAAATTAATTTTTTCCCCGCCAAAAAAAAACATTAATTTATGGGACAAACAAATTTTGCACAATCATTTAAACAAATGTGTGTGACAAATTAAATACCAAAAAAAAAAAAACATGATGCTACATACTACATACACTCCCCTACATACAACACTAAAACTTAATGAATGAATAAATGACCATCAATTAACACGTTTAACCCACACGCTCTAAGAGAAGCAAAGAAAATAAAATCATTTGAAGATATACCAACGAAAACAAGGGAGAGAGAAAAGAAATCTAGATTAAATGAAGAAGAAGAAAAAGAAGATGAAGAAGAAGAAGAAGAAGATCAAATTAAATGCAAACAATTTGATTTTAATCAAAATTAAACTAAAACACGCCATGCTCCAACAACACATCACATGGCGACTAGAGACAATGCGGAAAGACAGAAAAAAGAAATGGCGAGAGTAATTTAATACCCCCCCCCCATCCGCTTCACTTTAACTAAAATTAGCTGAAGACAAGCAAGCAGTAGCAACAGCTTTACTACCAACAATTAAAACAACAACAAACACTTCAACAAACATGCAGTAAAGCACGAAAGAAACAAGTGCCAGCCAGCTTGCCAGCAGTATCATCATCATCAGCTGGTGCTGAAAGCAGCAGCAGCAGCAGCAGCAGTAACAAACAGTCTATGTATGCAATGTGGGTCAATGTCAACAGCAGCAGCAGCAGCAGCAGCAGCAGTTAAGGTTTTAAATAAATTTTGATGTAACAAAACAGCCAAAGTAGAAGAAGGCCAAATAAAGAGAAGAAATGATAACGTAAAACCAAAAACCAAAAATTCACACACAATAAACCATCAAGGCAAAGCCACAGACAGCCAGAAGAGCATCATCTGTGTGCAAATGCTGCATAAGCACAGCTAATGTCGCGTGATTACATGCGTTTGTTTATAGTGAAGCAGTTTCGATGTGTTTTAGTTGATGTTTTCGTTTATTAACTGATGATGATGGCTATAATGGCCATAAATGAATATTTTTTTCTTTTGCTCCTGCACTCTTGTCTTTAGTCAGGAATACGACCAAGTTTCTTACAACACTTATATGTGAGAGGCATGTTAAATCCGATAAACAGATTTTTAAGACAATTTCTCATAATAATTTTTTATTCACTGTCAGAGTTTTTGACAGAAATCTGCTGAGCAGCAGAGGCCGAAGAAATATTTTTCGTATTAAATTTGTTTGGAAATATCTGGTCTGGAGGTTTGAAGCTTGGCCTCTCGTTAAATAAACCATAATACTATCTGCTAGGCTACGTTGACTTTGGAATGATTGTTGTAGCAAATAAATAAAATATCAACGTAGTTTATAGCCATAAAAACTAATGCACATACCCAATATATGGTTTTATTCCATAAAAAATATACCAGAAGTCTTGAAGTTAAGCTTTATCTAGCATTACGAATTTATTTATTCATAGCTTCTCTTAAATTTTCTGAGTGAGAGAGAGAGAGAGAGAGAGAGAGAGATCAGCAATGAATTGTTTTTTCGCTAGTCATAAGCTCTAAAGAAATTTTGAATATAAGGGAGTCAAGAATATTGAAATATAACTATGGACTCTGATTCATTCGTACTCACTACAGCTGCTGATTTATAAGTACAGGTTGCAAGCAGCATGTGTACAACGTTGACATCAAACTCATTCGAAATATGTTTGATTCATAAGCCTACTCATTTAGATTCACAACCTTAGAAAAATACTTCGAGTGACTCGAATCATTCATCAAATTTTACAGTCTTAATTATTGTTGCATTTACAACAAAAGAAAAAAGACACACAAGCAAATAAGACAGAGCAGCAAGCAGAGCAAACACACGCAACCTTCTAGTAAGTAGTTTTGGGTTCGTACCTGCATTCATACTTATTGGGTGATTCTTCATCATACATATTGTTAAGTATGAGTATGATGAGTACTTCAAACTTGGAATATGAGTAGAGAGAGGTTGCATGATATTAAAATAAGTATGAATGCCTATATAAATATCAGAAATTATGAGTTTGATTCGATTCTATTGATCTTTTTGAATACTCATTGCTGATCTCTGGTATTTGAAGCGTATGCAGCCATTTTGTAATGTTTATTTCACATCTTTTTGTAGAGCTCTGTTATTTTGCTGTGAAATAACATACGATTTAGAGCAGATGGCCATTAGAGGCAACATTAAAACGTTAATAAAAATATTACTAAGGGAAGTAATACTGGCAGGCGGTAGTGGTAGTTCTTGTTTATTTTCATTTTGTTTTTTTACTGTTACTGCACGAGAATATGTGTGTTAAAATGCCAGGTACTGTTATGACTGCATACAGCAGTACAACTTGCATTAAACAACATGATGAGGTGGTATTTAAGCAAAGTTGCATGCCACACACATTTTTTTTTTGTTTTAACAAAAAGAGTGGAAAAAACGTACAAATTTGTGAAACATGCACTTTGCAAATTATTGCACTTGAACTAAAAAAAAAGGCAACAACAACAACAACAACAACAACAACTCTTATAGCAAATTATAAAATGACTGACAACTGGACAACAAGCGGTATATTGCTGGTTGGTTTTCTAAACAAACTTGTTTACTTAGAAGCTACTGAAGGGGTATTAGCCACGTTCTATAACCCACTCTCTGCTATGCGGTGGAGATTGGTTCTAATTACAGTGTAATTTAATTTTTGTTGTTTGTTTTGTTGTTTTTTTTTTGTATCTCTAGGACCGGTTTAAATCCATACTGTTAGTGTTAATGTCGTTATTGTTGTTGTTGTTGTTAGTATTTGTTATTTAGTAGTTTACCTCATTCATTACCACCTGAAATGTCAGTTTGAAACACTTATGAGAATAGCAACAACAAACTAACAGTTTAAATGAATTGAATGTTGAATATTGAACTTTAAAACTCAAAATGAGAATTGAAAAAAATTTTCAGTCAAAACAGTTGATTTTTGTGTTAACAAAACAGCTGACACCAGGAAGCCTATAGCAAAATAAAAGTAAATTTAATAAATTTTGTTGTTGCTGTTGTTGTTGCTGTTGCTGTTGTTTACAATTTTTGTTTTTGGTTTTGTTTTTAATAAAAAAACAAGAAAAAATGTCGAAAAGTGCTGACTCTAACGCCTTATTAACTTGACCATGAAAATTTCGTTGTTGCTTAAGTATGTTTGTGTTTTGTAGTAGATATCGTTGTTGTTGTTGTTGTTGTCATTTCATTTAGTCTCTGTAGTTGTCATTAGCAACATGCAAGTTTTCTCACATTTTTTTATGTCATGTTTCAAGTTTAGTCGGCAGAAATTTTCTCGACGGACATGTTTTGAGACGTCATTTCGATTGTGGCGGCGTTGGTGTTAAAAGTTTCTCGTATTTGGCAGTTTATTTTAGTCATGCTGTCTATCGTTCTGTCTGTCTGTCTGTCTGTCTGGCGTTTGTTTAATTTCTCGTTAGAAACTCTCAAACGCTGTTTTGTTTTGTTTTTAAACAAAACTCACTCCATGCGATAAACTTTTTCACAGAAACATTTCAAATGCAAAAAAAAACAAAAACAATCCAAAAATAGAAGAGAAACTAAACTAAACTTAAAGTGTTCCGTGGTTATAATATGTAGGTATGTGTATTGTGAAAAGTTTTATTTATTGCCTTTGGTGGATTTGTTTATTTATAATATTTATTGAGTTGTTGTTCTTGTTTTCCTATTGTTCTTTCCAAAGAAAAAACATCAGCCACACTCTATGTATGTATGTTCTGGGAGCTAACAATTTATGTTCGTTTGGCAAAAATAAATATTCAAGTGTTCCGTTTAATGTCACAACATGATTGTGTTGAACTTTTAGCATTGTTTTGTTGTGAACAATTCTAAACAGATTTTGTATGCGCCATTTTCTATACGCAATTTGTTAAAAGAAATAAAAATTCATTTCAAGAATTTTAAGAGAAATCAAATGAATTCGCCGTAATCTAGTAGGCCAAGGTTCGAACCCCAGATTAGATATCAAAATGAAAATATGAGAAAATATTTCTTCAACTATGAAAACGTTACTCAATAATCTGTCATTCGGTATCGAATTTAAACGGTATTTCCCGCCACGCATGTAGAAAATCAATACACACATCATAAGTGCTGCGAGAAGCTAGGGCATTAGCCCAACTAAGACTTCGTAATGATCAAATATATTGTTACGAAAATGGAAATGGTATAACATCGTTTAACATTAAAATGTTAAACAAAAGCTACAAAAACAAAAGCAACGGACTTGTTTGCCTGATTGACAAATAAAGAAGAATAAAACAACAATATCAGTACAACGAAAAAGGGATAAACACATAAACAGCAAACAACAACAACGCTGAAGGGACAAAAGTAAACAACCTACACTAACATCAAGCATGCAAACATGTATGAATGTAAACATCTTGTTTACATTCATAGAAATCTCTTGAAGGCGAAGACTAGAACCTTCGCCTACGAGAACATTCATCAGACTATTTACGTTGCTATATAAAAAGCAAAGCAAAGCATGCAAAGTTGGAGTAGAAGTTCAGTCCGTCTTGTGTGAAGACGAGTTGCGTGTGAAGTAAACCAATCGCGGTTTGAAGATCTCGGTTGCAAAGATCTCTGGAACAATTGTGTTGTAATTGTTATTGTTTATCGCAAAGGGGCTTAAACAAAGGAATAACAACTAAAGCAATTGTTGTTGTTAGAATCAGTTGTGAACAGTGGCACACAAAAGTTGTGTGAATAATAAAGGATTGAATTGAAAACTGAACAGAAATTTATTTTTACTTTTTATAAAACCTAACAATATGTATGTTTGTATGCCTTCTCTCATAATAAATCCGATACGTTTACTAATTACTGTCTTCGACAGTTCAGTGAATTCATCTGCAATGGGGCAAATGCCTATGTGCCTAGTTATCCGACGTAGCAATGTTGATTTGCTTCGTCTTTGTTCGTAGCGAACATTATCAACATGATTAATTCAAAGATTTTTGGTTTTGAATCATGGTATTCATTTTTGATCATGGTATTCTGGTGCCAATATCATCTCCATGTTGTACAGACATCTCGGTCTTCCATATTCATGTTCCATGTAAGTACGTACAACGTAGTAATGTGACAGCCTACTAGATATTCAAAAGTATGCCGGTATCAAATCAGCAACTCCATACAAACATACATCATTGGCCACTACAACCCTTTTAGTCAGGATTACGGCCTAGCTTCTCACACCACTTTTGTTGTGTGTGTTAGTTTTATACATAAGTGGCGCGGGTGCTACAGTTTAAAGTCAACTCCGAACGACAGATTTTTGAGAAACTTTTCATGGAAATTTTATTTAACACTCAGAGTTTTTGCCAGAAATCTGCTGAGAGGAAGTCGCCGAAGAAATATTTTCTCATATTTTCATTTTGATGTCTGATCTGGGGATTTGAATTCTGGCCTTTCGTCTACTCAGCCAACACACTACCTACTAGACTAAGGCAACGTTCTCAGCAACTCCATACATACATAATTAATCATTACAATACTTCAGTGCGGATCTAGCGATCTAGCTTCTCATACCCCTTAGCTTATGTGTGTCAAATTTTTCTACATGAGTGGCGGCAGCTACAATTTAAAGTCAACTCCGAACGATAGAAACGAAAGATGAGAAACGTTTTCATGGCAGTTTTATTTACTCTCACGGTATCTGGCAGAAATCTGCTGAGAGCAAGATGCTAAAGAAATATTTCTTCTGTTAGAGATGTCAGGCCTGGAGTTGTGCATCCTACTGTTGATTAAAATTGCGAGCCTGAGCAATTGATTTTGACTTATAACTACAGATTCCAATAAAAAAAAGCTATCGAAAGAACTACAATTTTTCTTAAAACGCTTTGGATTTTGTAAATGAATTCCTTCTTCACCACTTTAGTCTCAAGTTTTTTTATGCTGCTCAAGAAATGTTTTTTAATATTTTTTTTCGTTTTTTATTTAAATTTGTGTAGAGTTTTATCTTTTATCTTGAACGCATAAAAAAATGTTTAAAATGATACATAAAAATGCAAAATTGCCTTTAGAAAATATGAATAATTTTTGAATTTTTTTTTTTTTGGGGGGGGGGGGTGTTTTTGATAAGATTTATCAGACTGTAAAGATTTTAATATTTTTTGTTTGTTGTGCATAAATTTTGTTGTTGTATTCATTCATTAGATTCATTATATGATTGTTAAAACGTTTACGAATTTTATTCATGCATACAAATGATAGAAAACCATTGTGGAGGAATGTTAAATTATAATATTTGAAGGCATCTTCATTTAAATTTAATTTTTTTGTTTTTTTTTCTTTATTTAGCATATAAAACGTGATCATGTCTGTTAAGCACAATTTGTTTACTGCATACGAACAATTTAAACTTGACCTTTAATTTGTAATAAAAAAAAGAAAAAAAATCTAAAAATGAAATTCCCCTGTTGTGAAATAGGCAATAGAAATTGTTTTTAATTTTTATTTAAACAAATCAAAGATGATTTTTAAAATTTTTAAATATTTTTTTTTCAACGTTGCCTTTGCGTTTTTATCTCATACTGTGCATGATAAAACCATAAACTTTGCCTGTGAAAAATGTGTCAACAATTAAAATATTTCCAGCGGTTTGAATGCCGCCACACAACATGTTTCAATTTCATTTTCAATCATATTTATTGATGAGGTTTTTATAAATTGTTATGCCAACAAAAAAAAAAAAAAAAAAAAAAAAAAAAAAAAATCAAGCTGATTCGCCAACCAACAAAAACAATGCAACTCAATGCAATACAAAAATAAGTCAATTATTTATTAATCATGAAAACAAATTATAATTTGCAAAAAAAAAAACTCGCTGGCTAAATGGTTGTTAGAGTGTGTGCTGCCATCAAGGAATAGGAAATAAATTTCTATGAAGAAAAAATTATTTGAAAATCTAAAATAATTTTTCATTAGAATTGAAACAAAAATCATACATATGTTTATATATATATATGTGTGTGTGTGTGTTTGTATATAAATAAATTGTTAACATCTGTGTGGCCATTTGTTGGTTGACTATTGATTTCAGATCTCACAACCCGTGCTATAGTGCAAAAGACCTTAACATAATAGGCAGAAAAAATAAGCTCAGCAACCATTATAGAAAACGAGAGAGAGAGAGAGAGAGAGAGAGGGCAAATGGCAACAGAGACTCAAATGCAGAGATATCTAAGCACTGTATGATATTTGAATAGTGTTGCATGTTCTATTTCTGTTTAAAGTTTATATTTTTCCCAAAGGATTACAAATTCATTTTGAAAATGTTCCTCTGGTCGATGAATTCCAATTGGAAAGGTTTTCAAACGACAACTTAAATTGTTCATCTCGCATGATATACTTTGTATTTACAGTGCCCATATGCTACCGGTTAAGTCGTCGTCTAGTCTAGTAGATAGTGTAGCATTAACCCCAGACCAAACATCTCCATTTAGTTGGAGATGGGGAATATGAAAAGAAATATTCTTTCGGCAACTTCCTCTGAACAGTTTTCTGGCAAAAACTCTGTGAGTAAAATGAAAATTGCCATGAAAATGTTTCTCAATGAAAATATGTCATTCGGAGTCGACTTTAAACTATAGGTCCCGCCACTCATGTCTGAGATTAACACACACAACATAAGGGATATGAGAATGGAGGTCATAATTCTTACAAAAGGATTGTAATAATCAATCATGTATGTATGCCTGTACAAAAGGGCAGATGTCACCTTGGCATTGTAGATTACAATTTTTATACGTAGAGAATAGAAATGATGATTTCCTAGTAGTTGGTCGAGCCTTCAGCAGGCAATTATCGATATTCTCACCCAAATCTTCGTTCGTAGCTTTAATGCTCCTGTGACAGCACAATTGACTGAGATATCTTTCACCTCACTTGCACCAATCACAAATAAGTCCCGGGATGTTGCATTTATATGCGTAGAGACTTAGAAACGTGCTGGTTTCCTTGCTACTGTTATGCTTCTCTATTTCGCCGATGGATACGAATTGCTGTGCGCTAGTAAACAGATACCATCGGCGTAATTCAAGTCGTATTGGCTACCCTGTAGTCCCTACAACATACTTTAACGTGTTAACTTGGGCTATTTATTCTCACATGCCACATGCCTGTCGAACACAACTAAATACTTAAAATATGTCTTCGGTGGCATTCTCTCAGCCGATATCTGGCAAAAACTCTGCAAGTAAAATAAAATTTCCATGAAAAATTTGTGAAAAATTTGTCGTTCGGAATCAACTTAAAACTGTAGGTCCAGCCACTCATGTATGAGATTAACACACACAACATAAGCGGTATGAGCAGCCAGGTCATAATCCTTACTAAATACTAATTATGTATGTATGCATGTACAAAAGGGCAGATGTCACATTCGTATTGAAGATTACAATTCTTGTACTTAGGGATAGAGAAGATGATTTCCTTGTAATCGAAGATTCCGCTACTCATTGATAAAATTAACACACACAACATAAGTGGTATGGGAAGCTGGGGATGTAATACTGACTAATGGGTTGTAATGATAATTATTTATGTAGGTATGTATACTGCAGTTACGTGTTGCCTATTGAATTACAATTATTGTGTAGAAAAATGTACGCATTAAACGATTAAAAAATCGAATTGGTGGACAGCTCTGCTCTGTTGGCTATAATTAACTTGCTTTTGTTCAATGTTAGCGGAGTGTAAAAACAAGAAAGGGGAAATTATTTGTTAGAAATAAACAACAATAAATAATTAAAAAAAAAATATAAACAAACAATAATAAATGGCAACAAAATATACAAAATCAAATACGATATACGATATACGATATACGATAATATGGCATAGTATTGTTAAACAAATCATTCATTAGACAATAAATTATTGTTTCGAATTGTTTAGAAAGTGTTGCAAATATCACTTAATCATTTATTTTTTTTTTAATTCAATAATTATTTGAAAAATATTATAAATTTTGTAAAGATTTTTTGCAAAAATATTTTCAAAAATCTGGAAACAAAAATTGAAAACGAAAAAAAAAGAGAGAAAAACTGTTACTGGAAGTGAACTTTGATTACGAATGGCATAGTGTTGGTTTATTTATTTAAATTATCTGCCGTTTAAAATCTATGAAAGTATTTGTACTTTGATAACAATTTATTTTTTACAGCTCTTATGACAGATAATTCCTTCGCAATTATTCAATTATTCTTAAGCAATTCCTTAAAGCAGGCAAAAAAAAGAAAAAGAAAAAGAATTGTAAAGTAAAAATTAATTGTTTTTATAATTGATAATGAGTTTTTGCAATAACACAGTGCAACAGTGAAAATACACTCGAATAATGTCATAGTCTAAGTCGTTCACTAGGTTGCGTAGAAGTCAAAAAATTTTTTTTTAATTTCTCGAACCCTCCAATCTTGTTTTATTTGACAAAAACAGGTTTTCTGATCTTTTCACACCAACTCATTGATTACCAAAATATGTTTGAACCTATTTTAAAAAGCCACATTTTTTTTAGAAAGGGAAGAGATAAACCTTTAGAACGGTATTCATAAACATTTTCTTCAAATTTATATCTTATGAGTTTTGATCAAATAAACTAGGAAAATATGAATTTTTTCTCATTTTTTTCAAGTTTAGCTATTCGTAATTGCAAAATTAAATTAAAAAATAAAAAATAAATGATGGCATTCTGAAGGTACGTTCTCTTGTGAAGAGTTTGACACTTCGTTTGATCAAATCAGACAGTAGTTACTATTTAAATAGTAAAATAGTTGTGTTATATTTTTTTATATATGTTATCTTATCAAATGAATTTTCAGTTTAAAAATTTTCAGAATTTTTGATGGATCTTGATTGTTTATTACAAAATGTGTCAGTTTCACGTTTGCACGACTACCAGAAGTCGGCTAATATTTGTGTTTTTTTTGCAAAATATTATTATTTTCCTTTACGCAAACATAGACCAACTTCTGGTCTGGTCGCTTAAATGTGAAATTGACATATTTGCCGATAAACAATCAAAATTCTACAAAAATTTAAAAAATCTTTGAACAAAAAGTTCATTTGAAAATATGAAAAATATAACTCGACTGTTAGACTCTTTAAACAATAAGTACGTTAATTTTTATGCGATTTGATCAAACGAAATGTCAATCTCTTTACAAGCTAATGCACTTTCAGAATGTCATTACTTATTGCGTATTTTCAATTACAGTTTGCTACTATGAACGGACAAACTTGAAAAAAAAGGAAAAAATTTTGCAATTGTCAAGTTTATCTCATCAAACCTTGTAGCATATTAAGTTAAATACTATATGTATGTATATTATTTGAAAGGCCCATCCTTCTCCTTTCCAATAAGGTCTAAATTTCGGACATTGGTTTAGAAATGTTTGTGTAATCAATAAATTTCTGCATAAAGTCCAAAAAAAAAGACAGTTTTTGTCAAATAAAACAAGTTTCGAGGGTTCGAAAAATATAAAAAAAATATTTTTGAATTCTACTTAACTACCTAAACAACTTAGGTTAGGTAGTTACTCGGGTGTATTTAATTTTTTGTATTTTGTTGCATAGTGTAATTAGTCAGTTTCAAGCCTAAGGGTTACATTTCCTTTATGTCGTTTCAAAGTCATGCAATTTAAATATCTCAAGTATAGCTGCTTACAATATTGTCCCTTTCGGGTTCGAGGTTTTGTTTTACAATATACAGTAAGCATTAAAAGAAATGACACACTAAATATAAAATTCTAACAATCATCATAACTAAACTTTTACCACTTAAGGAGAGTGACCGAAAAAATTTTGACAATTCGAATTTTTTTTTGGATAAATTTTTAATGAAACAATTTTCAAATAAATATAACGGTAATTTATTAAAATATATTTTTTTGTTTAATGTACACTTGCTTTTGACGCCCACTGTATTTGCTTATAAAATTTCCATTGTAATTTTAAACCAATAAAATATCAATTAATTAATCAAAATGAAAACTAACATTAGGTTTCCTAAACTATTTTTTCTTTTGAAAATAGAAATTTCCACAAAATGAATGTACCGGCCAAAGGCCTCTTGCCGTTTGACCTTATGTTGTGCTTCTGTCAAACAAATTAATTCCAACAAAATTCTTATTGAATACCTACACTAAGAAACTTTGTTTGTAAAGTTGTTTGTTAACATATTTATTTATTAACCATTTAACCATGTCAGTTCAGTCACTGATTAATTAATTCGTTAATTTGTTACAAATTAAAAGCATTGAACAAGGCAATGGAATTTAAAATATTTTTCGTAAACAGTAGAAGAAGATCTAACATAAAACCTTATTAAATTAACAAAGATTTAACAAGCTTAAGCATAAATATCGATGACATCGATACAGACAGTCACAAACGCTACCTGTAATCGAGGCAATTATTATTTCTTGTGACAGACAGATGAGATGAGTTTGAACACAAATATGTTAAAACATGGACCGTAACTAGTTGAGATGGACAGACGTACAATATTCATATGGAAACTGAGTGCTTTAGCTTGTCGAAATTATTTGTTGCAAATAAAACAAGAGAGACTACTGGCCACAAAATTGTGTTAATTGTTGTAATTGCTAAATGAACGAATGGCCTAACTATACACATATACATACACACACACATATACACACAATTTATTCTATGTAAACCCCTGAATTGTAGTTGTAGTTGTAATCATAAGTACTTGCTAATAATAAATCTATTGGGTTAGAGCAAAAGTAATTTCTCAATTCATTGCAACAGAAAGACAATTTCTGGTAGCAGGTAGAAATTTTGTGTTACCCTATGCAAGAAAGAAAATATCGTATATCCATTATGAATATACCCTTTTTGTATAAAATTACTATTTTCCCCTTACTAGCCCAAGGAAATGGTCATACTTGCTTATGTGCAACTTGAGATTAAGTTGCCTAAGGCAACTATAGTCTTAGTCTAGTAGATAGGGTGTTGGCTTATTAGATGGATGGCCTTGGTTCAAATCCCAGCTCAGAAATGTTCAAACTCCAACTAAACGAAATATGAAAACAAATATTTCTTCGGCGGCTTCCTCGCGGCAGATTTCTATCAAAAGCTCTGAAGTTGGATTCACCCATGGTTTCAAGACAAAATTTTTGTTTTGAAACAATTTTTTTTATACGTAGTTTGACGCTTCTCTTTTTTAAAAGAGAGAGAGAGAGGAACAGAGTGAATTTTGTTCGGAACATTTACAGCTTGAATTAGTTTTGAGAGTAAAGTCTCTCAATAAGACTGTAGGTCACGCCACACAACATAAGTGGTGTAAGAAGCTAGCTGGTAATTCTGATTAAAGAGTTCTAAAGATCAATTAAGTATGTATGTATGTATGTATGTATGTATGCATTAAAACATTTTTAAATGCAGGTCTAAGAGGATGCTTTTCCTTAACTTATCGAACCTAGCTTATCTAACCTAGCCTAACGATTTGTTAAGCCTGCCAGTGAAGGATGATGGTTAATGAAATGACTTTAGATCTACACAAACAATGCCTTATGGGCACTAATCCACACAAACACACATTTATAGCTTCAAACATATTAAACACTAAAAGGGCCTTTTCAAAGGCCTTACACACAATATGTTTCCATTTCTCTACGAAGCAGGAAACATTCTCAAATATTTGTTTGGCTTTTCTTAAGGTTTTGCTTAACAATAGTTTGGATGTGTGTTTATTTTGTATTTGTATATGTATTAATTATAGAAAAATGCATTTAAAAAGGATCACAATGTACATAAATAAAGGCCTCTTAATATTTATATTTGTATGCCTGAACAATAAAGGTACATGCAAGCGTAGTGAAATGCTAAAGAGATTCTATACATAAGTATTTATAATTTCGTATGTATGTATGTATATATGTTTGTATGTGTATGTGTGTATATATAGACAACAAACAATTAAGGTTATAAACAAACTAATGCCACTTTAATTATATGTTAAGAGGGAAAATTTCAAACAATATTCTTACCCCCCCCCCCATACAAATACAATACAAATAAACACAATAACATTTTATACATTTTATACATTTTACTGTTATCGTTTTGTATCGATGTGTTGGCAAATAAATGTTCGAGTGTGTGTTCATGCCTTGTAAAAACCAATTTATCGATTTCCTGTTTATAATGCAACAGAATTTTGTAGTGAACTTTAATGGCACGATAACAATTAATCAAAATGTCAAAATGTATACAACATATCCATACACAATACATATACAATAATACATACATACATACATACACCCATAGAAACATCTGCGTAAATAAGCTTTAAAATAACACACACACACAGAAGCCAAACTGAAATATTAACAAAACCTAGTAATATGTTTACAATTTCTATGCATATTAGCATATGTATGTACATATGCATATGTATGCTACATATGTATGTATGTATGAGTAAGCAAGCCACTCTACAATATCATTACAATGCCTCTGTATTTGTTTTGGATAGAAATTTTAAATTCTCCTGACAGCAATGAAAAGCACAATAAAATTTTCATCTTTTTTTTTTTTTTTGTTTGTCGCTCAGACGAACAGAGGGTCATTTTGTAACCGAAAATCAATTACTTTTTTGAACATTTTTTTTTTTTATGCCACTGATGCAAATAAAGTTTTATCATGTCTATCTGCCCGTATGTGAACATATTTCCCATTTTATGGGAATAAATTTTATTTCGTTTGAAAATTATTTTTTCTTAAACATGATAATATCGTTGATGCTGCTGCTGTTGTGTGTGTGTGTGGCAATAAATTGTTGCAATTCTTTTAACAACAACAACAACAGCCATAAACATCTAATTGCTGTCGTATAGTATGTGTGTCAATTATTTTATTAAGTAAATGAAAATTAATTCGTTTTTTATGTATCTCTAAAGGGTCTTCTTTAAAACGCTTCCTATTAAGAGGTTTTTTTTTGTCTTTTGAAAGACCTATTGAAACCATGTCCTACTCGACTTCCCTGGATAAAATGCAAACGAAATTTTCAATTTTTCATGACTCTCTGTTGCATAAATCAAGTGGAATTTGACTGTGTTCACTTTGAGGCATACATCCCGCCTCCAATTGATTCCAAGTGGGATAATTTCCAAGGGGAATCGTTCACGCAGGATTATTCAATGCAAGCCAAACGAATTTGTTTAATCACACAACCTGTTGAGTCTATCGTTGACAGTAATGAAGTGGCCAAAGTAGTTCTCAAAGAACTATGAACTGAAGACACCGCCAGGCAAAAATCCACACATTTTTCGTCATCTTCCTCATGTTAATTGGTATCAAATTTAATAATGATAATTTGGCTTGTTAACGTATCCAGTTATCCAGAAATGGGCCACACCATAGCAGAACCGTTGCCAACTGCTTCACAGATCCCACATTGATGTCTATGGTCGTCAATGGTGAGATTGGCAAATCAAATTGAATAAATGACAACTAAGTTGACAGATGTAGCTGCAACAAGATGGCCGTTATCAACTATCAAAGTTTAAAAATCCTTCTTGTAAGACCCTATATATGGGAGAATACATCGTAAGAAGAAAATCATAAAAAAAAGAATAAGAAATGTTTGCGTTTTTTTTTTATTGCTTTTGTTTGTGATATTTTATGACGTAACGTAACAGTAAAAAAAAAATCCTCAAGTACTTATAACACCCCCAACCATTAATAATTATTTTATAAGCACACACACACACATGTACATATAAGTACATACGTAAGTAAATGTAGTAGCATGTGTAGGAGAGAAAGTTTTTTTTTTGTTTGTTTTTATAACGCTTTCCTAGGAAAGGTAAATTGATTCTGAATGTAGTTGGGCCACCAGAACAATTTAATGTTTATTGGCATGTTTTTTTTATTTTCATTTTCATTTTCATTTTCAATTTTATTTTCGTTTTATTTTTAATGAAGTTTTCTTTCTTTATATTTATATTGAGCGTAGGTGATAAGGCTGTAAGTATTGGCTTTCAAGTTTATGCGTTGGTGGAGAATTTTTTTTTTGTTTTTTTTTCTGTTCTTTACCACCACATTCCCAAAAAGTCACATTAAAAAAAAAATTGCTTTATTTGGATATCAAAAATATCCAAGTACAAGGAAGAAGTATGAAAAAAAAACAAACAAAATAATTCAATAAAGTAAACAAAATTTACTTGGAAATGACACCAACTAGACACCAAACCGGAAAGAAAATTTGAAAATAATTTCAGGAATTTAGGAGATTTTTAATAGAAATGGAATGAAGAGGCAGTGTTGACTTAAAAAAAAAAGAATTAATTATGAACAGCAATTATTAAGAAGTAATCGTAGTCTAGTGGGTAGTGTGTTGTCTAATTAAACATGAGGCCAAGGTTCATATCCGCGCTAAGACATCAGGAACAAAACGAAAAATAAAAAAAATCTGCGGCGACTGTCTCTCAGCAAAAGTTCTGAGCGGAAATAAAATTGCCATGAAAGGTTTCTCAAAAATCTGTCATTCGGAGTCGATTTTAAACTGTAGCTGCCGCCACTCATGTATAAAATTAACACACACAACATAGGTGATGCGGCAGGCTAGATAGTAATTCTCACTGAAGTGTTCTAATTACTAGTTAAGAAAGTAAGTTAGGTGTCCTAGCTTGATAATTTCATTGCTAACTCTATTCTAAATATTTTTAAACGTTCATTGTAGAGTGGTATTGTATAGTTTGATTGAATTTGATACGCCTCGGTTAGTCTTGAAAGATTTCAGTTTTTCTTTTATGATCACTTTTCTTTTAAGGAAATCGTATTGAATACTGAGATCAGTTGCTGAGGCTCTGATTTTGATTGAATTATTTGTTAAGTTTCAGTTTCTCTGCCAATACAGTCATAGCCTGTTAAAATGCTTACATTTTTAAACCTGATTTATCATTGATAAACTAACTTTGATGGAACTGGCAATATTTAAAGGAATTCGAAGATACAAAGTTCCCACTCACATCAAACATTTTTGCATTTTATGCCTCTATGAACAGACCAATGGTAACATATGTGCCACAAGGTATCATTTGCCGGATAGCACATTATTTATTTTCATTTTCTATTTCTAGTTGGTCTCATTTAACGAAAACAATTCCTAAATTTCAAATTATACTTGAACATTAGGGTGGTAATTAATATGAAATACCGAATACACTGTCCTAATCCAAATAATTTCAATATTTTGGAAAACCCTTAAAATGGTGTCATTCATACATACATAATTGGCTATTATAACCTTTCGCTTAGGATTACGACCTAGCTTCTCATATCACTTATGTTGTCTGTGTTAGGTTTTATCCATAAAAGGTGAGACCTACAGTTTAAAGTCGACTGCAAACGATGGATTTTTTGAGAAACTTTTTCATGACAATTTTGTATTTTCTCTCACGATTTATGCCAGAAATCTGTTGAGAGAAAGGCTCTGAAGAAATATGTTTTCATAGTTTTTTTGTGTTCGAGATGTCGGTCCTGTAGTTTGAATTGTGGCCTCATGTCTAATAAGCCAGCACACTATCTACTAGACTATGACAACTAATGGCATCACTGTACCTTTAAATGCTTATGCGATTTCACAACCAGAAGTCTTTATAATTTATATTGCATGTGTTACCCTGCCAAGCGAATTTCAATATTCACAAGATGACCTGCTTGCAATCGTAATGGATTTATCGTTATGCCCCTAATGTAAAGGCCTTAACAAATAAATACGATACTGTTTGTGTCTGAATAAATATGTTTACATGTGACAAATAATACATGCACAAACAATAAAGAAATAAAATAAAAACGAATACAAACTCATTTGATTTCCAACAGAACAAAAAAAAAGAGAGAGAGTTTTAAACACACACACACACACAGATACACCGAAAGTGTAGTTGGGACTAAAAGGATAAACAATTTAAATAAACATGAGCCTGAACAGGTTGTTATAAATGCCAGGGTAAAAGTTTATTTGTATTATCATGCCCATACGCACACACACACACACACATACATATATATCTACAATATTATGGGCATAATATCTCTCTCCCTCATACACTGTAAAGAGTAGTAAAGAGTATGTGTGTATATGTTTTTAATAATAATTGTGTGTATATTTTCCAATATTTGTTTAAAAATAAAAATGAATAAAAAACAGAACAACAATAACAACAACAACAATAACAATAACTGGCAAATCAAACATATTGATCATATGACAGTACATTTTACCTGGTTTTTGTTTTTTGTTTTGTTTTGTTTCATTTTTTTCTTTTTTTTTTCTTACTTAAAATCAATTCCATTGCAGACAACAACAAGAACAACAATATTAAGCAATTATAGGAATACATCAAGGTATACATACACCAGCATTGGTATTATTTACTTGGAATTATAAGAAAAAGAAGAAGACAACAATACTAATATTCAATAAGAAACTCTTTCACGTTCGAGTTTAGTTTTTTCTTCCAATGGGCTCTTATGGCTTATGTTAAGCAGTTATAAGGTCAGAAGCGGATATCCATTAGTAAACTGGAACTAATGCTGGGTCTAATAAAACGATTTTAAGAAATATTAAGGATACTTTAAGAAGGGCGATCACAGGACAGAAAGTGCTGCTTATCATTTTCAAAAACAGTTCCTAAATTATGAGGAAAGAACATACGCTCAGTAATAACTTCAATCGTACAGTGTCCTGCAATCACACTCATAAGAAGGTTGATTAGTTTACTTTCAAGAGGAGAGAACGTTTCGGTTACGGTTTCGGTTTTCTTCCTTGCCAGAGGGATATTTCATTTCTTTGTGCCTGGTTCTCTCTTCTCTAGAGCCAGTTTAAACTGGATATGTTGGCAAAATTTCCTGCTGATATCCACTAAACTAAATCATACAAGAGACATGCAAGAAATTTACAAAACTTAATCTACAACAGACCGGGATATATTATTACAAATAAGGTGTTGCATCGATGCTTGCTCTATTCATTAAAAGAAAAGCCAAGAAATTTCTGTGCGTTCTGCAAATGTTGACGAAAGTCCATTTGAATTTCATTGCTCTTAAGGCTCATCAAATCTATGAAATTTAATTATGCAACTAAAGCTAGAAGTTGTGTATTGGCTTATTAAACGTGAAACCAGGGTCCAAAACCCATATCGTCCAACTTCAATAGAACGAAATATGAAAAAATATTTTTTCGGCTACTGCCTCCCAGCAGATGGCAAAACCGTGAGAGTAAATAAAAATTGCCAATGAAAAGTTTCTTAATAAAAATCTGTCATTCGGAGTTGACTTCAAAGTGTAGTTCCTGCCACTTAGTTGGTGAGAAACTAGGTTGTAATTCTAACTAAAAGGTTGTAATGATCAAATTGTGTATGTATGCCTGTATGTATGTATGCAACTAAAGGATGTGTGTTAACTCTGCGCAGCAGCCAATCTAAGGATTTTTTTTGTCTCCTTAGTGATTATATTATGCCTTCAAATGGCCGAATTACTTGAATAACTTGAAAGACTCTTCGTTTGAGTTGAAAGCATTCAGCAATGCAATACTACCCGTTTCCCGTAAAATGCCATCAGGACGAATGTTTAGGTTCTTCAATCGCCTTGATATTCTAAGCCCCACTGTCGATTCTGATTTGTCAATATTATCTCTTGATACGCTGAGAAGTGATGACCCTCGTTCATTTAGTTATTTCAGGTTTATATTTCGAATGTGATAGTGATGCGCTTCTAATGGCATAAACGTCTGCCTGATAGACAGTGTAGACATCAGACAACTAGACGTATAACGAAAGATCAAGTTCATCAGAATAAATATCAAATCGGAAACCTAATTCAAATGAAGTACGTAATGAACATTTGAAGTTTCTATTTTAAGAGCCAAACACAAATATAAAGGACCCTGTAAAATTGTACTTACTGTGTGCATATGGTAAATAATTGTTGAAATTGTTAAAAAAAAAGGAAATTTTTATAATTTCATTAAAGCATTTGAAGTGTTGGCCAACGTCCATAATAACCACTAGACTAGAAATTCATTGAACTTACCAAGGATCATTGCAACTGTAAAGAAAGCAAATAAAAGTAAAACTAGAATTAAAATGTTATTGAAACTGAAAATCAAAAGTTTTTATAGTTTTTAGGAAAATTTTTAATTTTTTTTTTAATTTTTTTTTTTTTTTGATTTATTTTTTGGATTTCTTTTAATAAAGAAAAGAGAGCAAGTGCTGGGGGATACAGAAAGAGGTAGCTAGGAAACAAGAAATTGTGCAAAACAAACACTTTACATATGGAAATTGTAATTTCAATGGAAATTTTTGGTAAATTTAACTAAATTGAGTATTTTCCTGTTGGTCAAGTGCAATCTACATAGCAAGAGAGACAATTTAAAACCTTCTATACATATATACACCCCCACACCTACATATATACATACTAGACATACATACAAACTGTACAGTTTTCAATAAACACATTAAAAGAGTTGCACACACGTATTTACATGGCATTGGAAAAACCACTAAAATTTTCAAGTAACGAAGGTTGTTGTTGTTGGCTGGTTTGGTCATTATGTTGACTTTATTTTTTTTTTAATTCTCTTACAAACACACACACACACACACACACACATACAAACAAAAACAAGCCACATAAGCGTAGAGTGATAAAAATAATTTCTTGTTTTCCATTTCGAATCGAATAACCATCATTACAGCGGAAAAGTGATTTTTATGTTCCCAACCACAATGGACACACAAATTAAAGCGTACACACTTGCTTTCTCTTTCTCTCTCGCTGAAAACGTTATAAATACAATACAATATACAACAGTACAGTAGTACAGTACAGTACAGTACAGTACAGTAGAGTATATTTATATGTATGTGTGTAGTTAAATAAATTACTATATAAGCAGACATAATAAAAATATTTGTTTATTTATGTATGTATGGGTGTTGTTGTATTTGTTTATAGCAATTTAGATCGTGCATATGTAAATATGAAAATAGCAAAACGTAAATAAATGAATGAAAATGATTTCGAATATTAGCGAGAAAGAGAAGAAAGACTCTATTACTCTCTCGCTTTAATATTCATGCAACAGAACAGCAGAATATTGAAAATTATTTTTTAATGTATGCCATTATGGTGTACATGTGTGTGTGTGTTTATTTGAATGTCCTTAATAACAAGCCATTTATACCGTTATGCATAGACATACATACACACATACATGTATGCATATATATTTGCTTGTTTATATATGCATATATACATACGTATGTGACTATCTGTCTATTTAGATTTGTACAAATTATCATGATTTGTTTGTGCTTGTATATCTGTATTTGTTTGTATTGGTGTTTGTTAGTTAAATTTATATTTGAAATAAAAACTAGTCTCTGTGCTAAAAATAAAATACAAAAATTCATTCATTCTTGTTGGTTTTTTCTTTTCTTTTTTTATTTCCATTCGTATTTAAAATATTCAAATAAAATACACAATATTTGTTCTTGTTTATATGATTAACAATAAGGGGGGGGGATAAAAACCTATTCAGCAATCTAAATAAAGTCATGTGTGTGAAGTTAAATTCGAATTTGAAAATCCAAGACGCAATCCACAAATTTTAGCAACGCCACATTTGGCTTTAACAGAGCAAAATTTTGCTCTTAACAGAACAAAATTCGCCCTTAACAGACCACTGTTAACTGTTTAACTGTAAAAATAAGACTATTGACATGAAGTTTAATTCTCATTATGATCATTATTATTTGTAAACAATAATATTGAAATGAAAAGGATGGTTGGTGGGGATGCAGGACGGAATTATTTCAGCTATTCCACTACCACCGTTGGAAAGAGGACACTCTGGACTATCATGTACATATAGTCTGTATGGTGTACTATTTCTTATATCTTCCAAAATGGCCACTGATCTTCTAGAGAATTTTCATACGATTTTGGTCGAAAATCGATTTTTTTAAAATTGAATATCTCGACTCACAAAATTATTTCAGTTATCCCACTACCACGATTGGAAAGAGGACACTCTGGACTACCATGTACATATAGTCTGTATGGTGTACTTCCAAAATGGCCACTGATCTTCTAGAGAATTTTCAATAAAAAAATTGATTGTTACAAAGCCAATTTGCACAATACCATATGACTTTATGTGGGACTATTTCACCGATTATATAAAAAGGCCTTGGAACCTTCCTTCGAGTATGATATGGTACTCCTAGACCTAGTATATGCCATAAAATTAGCTCCTAATCAAGGTACCTTCTTGAGATGGATACTGTTAAACCTCTAACAGTGCTCTGTTAAGAGAAAATTTTGCTCTGTTAACGCTAAATGTGGCGCTGCTAAAATTTGTGGAATGCGTCTTGGATTTTCAAATTCGAATTTATCTTCACACACATAATAAAGTCTAGGCAAGTAAAGCCTTTTTTCTAAAAGCAGCAAAAAACCGTTAGCTACAGATTGTCATAAATTTTAGGTAACGATTCTTTACCGCCAGGTCAACTTTATTTTATTTATTCTACGAGGTCAATATTGAGACTCTGCCAGAATTCTTTCTATACGTCATCTGAATCAGGTTCCAGATTTGAGATTTATTCTGATGAACTTGATTTTTCGGTTTGCCTCTCAGTTGCTTGATGTCTACACTGTTTATCAGGCAGACGTTTATGCCATTATAAGCGCATCACTATCACATTCGAAATATAAACCTGAAATAACTACATGAACGACGGTCATCACTTCTCAGCTCATCAAGAGATAATATTGACAAATACGTCTCTACAGAATCGACAGTGGGGCTCAGAATATCAAGGTGATTGAAGAACTTAAACATTCGTCCTGATGGCATTTTACGGGAAACGAATGGATGGATAGTATTGTATTGCTGAATGCTTTCAACTCTAACGTAGCGTCTTTAAATGTGTCTTTCAAGTTATTCAAGTAATTCGGCCATTTGAAGGCATAATATAATCACTAAGGAGACAAAAAAAATCCTTAGATTGGCTGCTGCGCAGAGTTAACACACATCCTTTAGTTGCATACATACATACAGGCATACATACATACACAATTGATCATTACAACCCTTCTGTCAGTATTACGACCTAGTTTCTCACACCAACCTAAGTGGCAGGAACTACAGTTTACAGTCGACTAGGAACAACAGTTTTTTGAAAAACATTTCTTTGGCAATTTTTATTTACTCTCACGCATTTTGCCAAAAATCTGCTGAGAGGAAGCTGCCAAAGAAATATCTTTTCATATTTCTTTTAGTTGGAGATGTATGACCTGAGGTTTGAATCCAGTCCTCACGTCTAATAAGCCAACACACTAATTACTAGACCACGGCGACTTATTTACATACACAGCTATGTTGTGTGTATGTTAATATTTACATGAGAGACAGAAGCTACACTTTAAAGTCGATTCCGAATGACAGATTTGTATTGAGATACCTTTTTTTCATTGGCAATTTGTATTTACTCTCACATTTTTTGTTAGAAATCTGCTAAGAGGAAGTTGCCAAAGAAATATTTTTTCATATTTCGTATTTCGTTTTCGTTGGAGTTATCAGACCTTACGTCTAAGATAATTGCTACTGTAAATATAAGCTACAGAATGAACCTATAAATGCATAACAAAATTCAAAATTTTCTTTTGAATTCTTCTAAATTGCTACTGCCCTAATATTTTATTAAAAATATTTTATGAATCTTGTCTATTTCAATATTTCTATGTGTATGTGTTTGTGTATGAGTATGTATGTATTGTATGGCATTGTAGTTGTTAAATTAGTATAAGTAAATAATAATTACACTATTCAACAAAATATATTTCCATAATAATAGTGGAACGTGACCCGGCATAGAATTCAATATACAAACCAACAACGACACTAACAGCAACAGCAACATCAAATAACAACAACAATAACAGCAATAATAGAAATAGTAATAGAAATAATAATTTAACCAATAAAAATGATTCGAATGATTGTATTTGGAAATCTATGCCAGTGATTGTTTGATTCTACACACAGACACACACACACCCACACTCAACATTCATTCATTTTCCTTCTCATTGAACGCTTATACATTTACGCACAACACACAATTATAGAATGCATGAGAAAACGTGCAATTATAGTGAGAACTAGAAAGACATTCTTGTTGTTGTTGTTGTTGTGGTAGTGCTATGTACTACACATAGAGTAATCATCGTTATCACAATGTTCTACGAAGCAACATGCAATATTGATGTTGTTGGTTGATAATAAAATTAATAAACAACAACAAAGCAACAATAACAACAAATAGCAAATAATGAAGGAAATAGCAAGAGTAGGTAAATTAGTAGAGACTGATGACTAAATTGTTACTTTTGAGTGAAGTAAAATGAATTGAAATATAGGTGTTGTTGCTGTTGTTGCTATTGTTGTTGTTGTTGTTGTCGTGTAGAATAATGTTTTTTTGATGTTATTGTTGTGATTTATATTTCAAATGAGGGGGAAAAAACACACACACATACACGCATATTATTATGATATGTTTTTTGTGCATTGTGCTGTTTTTTTTTCACTTTTGCTACGTTTATAATTATTTGTTGTTGCTATTGTTGTACACATTTATAAGCTGCTTATTCATAAACATGCTAATCTGGCAAATTTGTAATGTTGAACGTTTAACAAATTTATTAAAATGTATCGCGTGTCACATCTCATATATAACATTTCAAAAAAAAAAAACAAAAACAACAACAAAAACACAGCAAAAAAAATTCTGTAAACTCTGTGACTGTAGTAAAAAACAAAAACAAAAAAAAACAAAAAAATAATAATTTTTTCCGTTTTTCTTTCTCTCTCTTTCTCTCTTTTTTTTTAATTTCCATAAACAAAATATTATGCTTTGTTGTTCTCGTTTGTGTTAATAATGTACAGACCAACCCATAATAACAGTTTTTGTTCGCTCTCCTTTTTTTTTTCTTATCAAAAAATTCCATACACGCATACATACATATGTACGTATGTACTTACAGAGGTTGGTTTTACACTGATTGTTAGAGGGCGATAAGAGAGCAAAAACGAAAGCTCGAAACCAAAACGAAATTGTTTATAAAATCAGACCTTTTTTCTTTAATAATGTTTAGTAAACTGTAAAAATACCGTTATTAACAATTTAACACATGCATTACAGCAAAAAAAAAACCAGAAAAAATACTGAAAAAAGACAATAAAAAAAAATTAAAAAAATAAATGGAAATGAAATGAAAAAGAGCACTTTGTCTCTCGCTCTCTCTCAACAGATTTACTGTTAGAATTTGTTAAAAAAAAATGTTTTTTTTTTTGGCTTTTGTCAATGTCACCACAGTTTTGAGCACAGTTGAACGTTTTAATTTTTCCGATTTCTGGTAAAACGTTGAAAATATGATTTTCAATGAAATTGTAAAAATCGTTCTTAATTAACCATAATATTATAAGCGGATTTTGGGCGCATATACAAAGAAATAAAAGGAAATAAGGGTTGGAAACACAGAAAATAAAAAAAATATGAGATTTTTTTTTTTTTACAAAAAAGGAAAATAGATTTCCCTTTTGTATCTAAAAATAACTGCACTTGGGATAAATAACTCTCTAGACACATCTGATTGGCAGCTTTGGGTTAAAACTTTAATTTTATTTTACAGAGTATTACACATTTCTGTAGGTTTATCATTTAAATTGTGAAAAAAAAAAAGAAGGATCGTGTAATCAAGTCATTATTTCTTTAAAAACATTTCAATTGCAAGCAATGTTGGCACAGCAGATGCAATTTTGGCATGCAATTCTTTCTACTAGGTCTGCAGTACTTAAACAACTCCACATTGCAAGATAAAAATTAAAGTTTCCCTTGTCTAGTAGGCAGTGTGTTGGCTTTTTAGATGCAAGCCCGTAGTTCAAATTTTAGGTCATGCATCTCCAACTAAATGAAATATGAAAACAAATATTTCTTCAACGACTTGCCCTTAACGATCGTCGGGCAAAACCTTTGAAAGTGAGTGAAACTTCCATGACAACACTCTAGGTCCCGTCACTAATTCTAAAAAATTGAATAAATTCTTACGTCGAATTGTTAAGCCGCTGAAAAGCGTTAAACAAATGATTTTAAATTTGAAATAATCAACTTACAAGTATAGCTACCAGACAAATAAAGCTTGCTATGGATATATATGTACGTCCTTATACGACCGGAATTGGTCCTTATACGACCTAGCTTCTTACAACACGTATGTTGCGTGTGTTAATTTTATACATAAATAGGGCGACAGCTACAGTTTAAAATCATCCCTAAACGATAGATTTTTTTGAGAGACTTATCATGGCAACTGTATTTACTCTCGGAGTTTTTTTTTCAAAAATCTGTTGAGAGGATGTTGCCGGAAGTAATATATTTTCTTAATTTGTTTTGTTGAAGTTGTTTGATCTGGGATTTGAATCGTATAATCCCGTCTAATAGGCTAACACACTATCTACTAGACTAGGGCTATGGATCAGAGAACAGCAATGAGTATTCGAATCACTCATAATTTCTGATACTTATGCGCCTTCATACTTGTTTTAATATCATACTCACACTACTTCAAAGTTCGAAGTACTTATCATACTCATACTTAACAACACGTATGATGTTGTTGGTTTCGACTCTCCATAACTCAACATAATCAAGAATCACAAAGTAAGCATGATTCGCTTGCGAACACTACATACTCACAAGAAGGTTGTGTGTTTGCTGCTCTGTGTTTTTTGCTTGTGTGTCTTTTTTCTCTTGTTGTAAATGCAACAATAACTAAGAGTGCAAATTTTGATGTATTATTCGACTCACTCGAATCATTTATGAGTATTATAACAGTTTTTTTAAAGTTTAGAACATAAATAAGTAGGTGACTTATGAATCAAACATATTTCGAATGGTATGAGTTTGATGTCAACGTTGTACACATACTGGTTGCAACCTCTACTTATAAATCAACGTTGTAATGACTACGAATGAATCACAGAGTACATGTTTAAATTTCAATACTGTGGACTCACTCATACTTAAAATTTCATGAGTACTTATGAGCAGTAAAAAAGTGTTTCATTGCTGATCTCGCCTATGCATGCGTTAACCCTCAGCAGAGTCCATTTTAGTTCAACTCATAACTGTTTAAATGTGAAATGATCGTCTAGTTGCACTTATTTGAAGTAAGAGCAGGATATTAAAGCTTCCATAAATAATTCATTTATTAGTTCTTACAAAACGTTTTAAATACTCAACTCCATACAATAAATCAATAAGTTTTTCTTTCCTTCCTTTCTGGGAAATTGAAACAAATTAAGCAAAGACGGTTAAGGTTGTGAGAACCCTTCACCTATCTTTTCTCTTTAATTTAATAACAAATTACCCCCTTAAAAAAATTCAAATAAGAATTGCAATTTCTTTAAGCAGTTTAAGTGTAAAGTGTAAAGTGTATTACACCTTTAATGTGAAGCTTATTTAAAAGGCTACCTTTTAATATCTCATTATCGAATTAAACAGCAGAAAAGATAAACGCGAGAGAAACCTTAATCTATTGTTTAATTAAAAAATAATTGTTTTATTTAAATGCCATTTAACGAAGAGAAAGACAGAATGAAAGACAGACAGAATGAATGAAGGAATGAATAGAGGAATGAATGAATATGTGTGCGTGTCATTAAACTCTGGCTTAAAATCACTCAATTTTTGTTGAGTGAAAATGCAAATGCAAGGAGCCAGAGTTACAAGGCAAAGACATCAGACATCGGACATCACGCAGATACCCTGACAGCTGTATACAGACATAAATGAATGGATTTCCATGGAAATGCATGAACATTTTATTTCTTTCTTATTGCCGATTTTCCATTTGTTTCCTTTTTTTTTTTTTGTGTGTTAATGAGTATAATTTTTTTTTTTTATTTTATTTTATCACTTAATATGGCAGTCAAAAGGCTATTTTATAAGCAGATTGTCAATTAAATGGCAAGAAGATGGAAATGATTTCGCCAGTACATATGTGAGTGTCTATTTGCTGATAACAAAATTAACAGAACTTTTGGACATTGTGATGTAAAATAAGAGTGCCAGTTTTCAAAAGGAAAACCAGCATAATTACCATAAGCAGCTTTCATTTTCAAGTAAATGGACTCTGCAAACATTAAAAGCTTAAATATTTGCATGCTTTTTTTTTTCTAGTTCTTTATTATCCTGTTTAATATTGTAAAGAAAAATACAAAGAAAAATGAAAAAGAAAGAGAAAATAACAAGAATATGATAAAAACAAACATGTTAAGTGAATAGACCACAAAATGTGGCATGAAAAAAAAAAGAAGAACATTGACAAGCAAACCAAGCCAGCTCTCTTTTAGTGCTGTCATGTGTTGTTTTAATTTTGGACACAACTGTAAAGGACATAATTTGTTTCAGTTGTAAAACGCTTTTTTTTCTAGATTCATATTTGAATAGAACTGAACTGAACTCTTCTACAAACACCAACACAACTACCACAGCACAACAGACAATCATTTGAACGGAAACAGGGGCAGACGTATGTATGTGTATCCATATATATAAAAAGAATTTTAAATACAACTGTAAATGACTTATTTGTCCCACTCCATCCCTCACAGCTATAATGTGGGGCTCTTGGCAAGCTGGTTGCTATGGTTTACTGCTCATTGCGTTTATAGTTGTTGAATGGAGGATTTGTTTTTTCTTCTATCACATCAACTGCTAAATAACTAAATCACTTCCTGGCCCCTTTCTCTATCCCTCTCTCTCCCTCTTAAATATAGTGTGCTTAAGTAAATATATGCGAATGATAACCAAATTCAAAGCAATTTTTGTAGACAATTTCCTTACATTTGTCTATCGCTTGGTCTAAACGTTTCTCTTTTATACTTTTACTATGTTTTTTCACATCTTTTTTCTTTTCTTTTCGTTTTTTTTTATATTTCGAATCACTTCTTACTCCTTTCTGTTTCTTATCATGCGTTCTTGTTTATCTTGCAACTTGTTGGTACACGCATAAAAGGCTGTCATAAGCATACAACATTGTGAATACAGAGAGAGAGAGAGAGAGAGAGAGAGAGAGAATTGTAAAGAGAACGAATGAATAGAAAATGTAATCCCTTCTTGACTGTATAAGATGATAGACAAGCAATGGCGCTAACTTTAACTTTAACGATAGTAGTAGCCGTGGTGTTTGTGGCATTCATCATAGCGTCACAACATTGTCGGTGGCATCAATGAATTTCTCGTTGTTGATTGTAATTGTGTACGTGTTGGTGTTGGTATTGGTGTTGCTTTTACAATTATTAAGATTGAATATTTGTGTAGACAAGAAAGAAAGAAAGAAAGAAAATGAATGCAAAAGAAAAAAGAAGACGCCAAGAAGTAGACTAAAGAACAGCTAAAGGGTCCTTCAAAGAAACTCTTGCTCTTTATTTATTTTTTTTTTCATTAAGCAGCAGCATCAATTTACTTAGCTTTGTCCAGTACACTGATAAAAATAAATTAGTGAAATTGTTCAAGTACAATGGATTAATTTGACTTTCTTCACCACTGTACTTGTCTCAATGGCAACTACGCGTGTTCTAACCTAAAAATGTTCAAATTCTCTGGGTTATGTTGTTGAAATAATTTTACAGTCTGCAGTGAAAGCTATTGGTTACGTAAATATGCCCAAGTGAAACATTAGCATACTATCCCTTAGTCAGGTGACTATTAGGGCACTGAGCTCCAATGCAATAAACGCCAGGATGGTGTACTGCTATTACAGGATGGTGTACTGCTATTGCAAACAGGATAGTGGAACGCAATGACACAATCATACTCAGGATAACTGCAGAGCATATGAACTGTTCAGCTTGACAAAACAAGCAAACTCTTTGACGAATTCTCCACTATTGGAATCTCTCTCGTATGCTTATAATTGACAATACGATCACTGATCATCAACCGCAGATAAACGGCTTTGAACACTGGCAGAAAGGCTCACGGCTGGATGGATGGTGCTCTGTTAGGTTGCTTAAACTCCAAAGAAACATGTTAATGCACTGGTAGGGGGGATATATCAGGGCATTGTACTCTAGACATGCATGCAAAGCGTATTCATCTGAGGCAAATGATTCCCGTAGAGGCTCTAGCTATGAAGATGAAGAAATTAGAAGTCTAGGTCGCTTCAATGAAAACTTCGCGTGGCTTTAGCGCAACGAGGTAATTGAAAAAAAAAACTGTGGTATTACAATAAGCCTCATGTAAGTTAAGTGTATCCCCACGACTCACACCTAATTCTTCACTCTGCACCGGACCAGCTTGTAATAACTTTGTTCCCAGCCCAACTCATGATATTTTCTATGAATTTCTTTCGACTTGTTCGACTTGGGGATGCTTTTATAAAATTAAAATCCTTTCATATTGTCTAAGAAAGTCCAGTTTTATCAGTACTAGATTGGCCTAAAATCATGTTTTTACCATTATTTTTCTTTGAGTGCTTAACTGGAAATGTTTGCTGGCTTTGAATGGTTATTTGACTGACTAGAGTTGGTGGCTGGTTATCGGACTGAATGAAGTCGCTGTCACTATGGCCGAATGGCTTCACTTGTTGTTTGCTCGTTACTGGTTTTATGATTGTATGATGATGGCTTATTCCCCATTTGGTATTTGACTAAAAATAATTCAATTTATATGCACAGACTGTTTCACTTTAAAGCCAATACAGTTATAAAGAAAAAAAGAAATAAAAAAAGAAAATGCTAATAAAACAATAGAATAGAAAGAAGCAGTAGCAGCAGCAGCAGCAGCGTCTTCATTATCATCATTAGCATTTTTAAAGCATTCTCCAATAAAAAGTGAATAAAAGAAGAGAAAAAATGAGCTTCTTTAGACATTTTCAAAAGGAAGAAACTTATTTAAAAAGGGAACGAGTAATTATTGGTTAATCATTGGCCATAAACAAATTTAATTTCCGCTATTAAAACGTAACAACAACAACAACAGCATGTTCTATACACTTGACTTGTCCTTATATTGGCTGATATTATTACCAATTACCAGCCAAGGCAAAATATAACGAAAGAAAAAAAAACATCATTAAATAGCCTCCATCGCCTAACATTATAATCATTTGTGACTAATTTAGATGGAAATCTAAATATTCTTCTCATCTCATAGGAATTTTCTTTTTTTTTCTTTTTTTTTATTGAATTTTTCCTTTCCATTACAACGCAGCAAAGGCAAAGGCAAAGGCAAAAATTTCGTAGTCATTGTCGTTAGCAGCAACAGCCTTTTATTGTGTTAAAGTTTTAGTAGACGTTGTTGTTGTTGTTGTTGTTGTTGCTGTTGTTGCTGTCGTTGTTATAGAAATTTATTTGAAAATTCAATGACAGTACAAAATAATATCCTTATTTGATTACAATTATTTGGGACAGTAATAGTCATTAGTGAAGCCATTTAAGTGTGAAGTAATAAAATCTGATTTCTACTGTCACAGTCCGCTTATACTATTGCCAGCTTTTATTTCATAATTTCAGAATTATTTTCTTAATTTATTCTCTCTTTATGGTTCAAATAATATGAATAGACAGACAGAATAGATATCACAATATGGACACACACAAACACACACAATTATTTCAAATAATTATCGTCAATTAATGGCAATTAAGTGTTCAATTAATTTTAAAATGATTTTCATTTTCATTTTCTTTAGTTTACAAAACTATTATTTATGAATACTTAGAATAATTATTTGTTCAATAACAGTGTGCACAATACCAATGAAAAATAAAAAAATTGAACGATAATACGTATTAAGAAATACGTGGAAGGTTCAATAGCCATGATTACTTGCCTTGCCCACTCTGGAACACATAAGCATTTGCACTCTTAACATACTCCGACTCCGACTTTTTTTAATCAAATTACAAAGAGAATTGCAAGGGAATTCTCGAAAAAAAAAAAAAAAACAAACGCTGTTTTAAAGATAAAATTTGTCATTTTCTGACCGTCTTTCTTTTCTGCCTTGACTACCTATTTGTTATTCCAAAAGGCAATGCATTGCATGAGTAGGAAAAAAATCCTGAGTGATCTTTAATAATAGGCCGTAATTTTCTATAAACGTTCCAGACTATGAATCTGTGCTGTCAGTGAAGTTTATTTCAAAGCAAAGTAGCTGCTGAATTACTGTGGCTGATACTGTTATTGTCCAGCAGATAGTATGTTATGTGTGTGAAGTTAAATTCGAATTTGAAAATCCAAGACGCAATCCAAAAATTTTATCAGCTTTTTTTGGCTTTAACAGAGCAAAATTTGCTCTTAACAGAACGCAACTTACCCTTAACAGAGCACTGTTAACTGTTTAACAGTGAAAATAAGTAGTTTAATCTTCTACTTTGCGATTATTGCAGACTATTGACATGAAGTTTAATTCTCATTATGGTCATTATTATTTCTAAACAATAATACTGAAATGAAGAGGATGGTTGGTGGGGATGGAGGAAGGAATTACTCCATTGGACTACTATGTACACATAGTCTGTATGGTGTACTATTTCTTATATCTTCCAAAATGGCCACTGATCTTCTAGAGAATTTTCATACGATTTTGGTCGAAAATCGATTTTTTTTTAAATTGAATAACTCGACTCACAAAATTATTTCAGTTATCCCACTACCACCGTTGGAAAGAGGACACTCTGGACTATCATGTATATATAGTCTGTATGGTGTACTATTTCTTATATCCTCCAAAATGACCACTGATCTTCTAGAGAATTTACAATAAAAAAATTTTATAGTTTCAAAGCAAATTTTAACAATACCATATGACTTTATGTGGGACTATTTCGCTGATTATATAAAACGGATTTGGAACCTTTCTTCGAGTATGATATGGCACTCCCAGACCTAGTATATGGCCTAAAATTAGCTCCTAAGCAGGGTACCTCCTTGAGATTAAGGGCAAATTTTGCTCTGTTAAGAGAAAAATTTTGCTCTGTTAACGCTAAATGTGGCGCTGCTAAAATGTGTGGATTGTGTCTTGGATTTTCAAATTCGAATTTATCTTCACACACATTAGTATGTTAGCTTATTAGACGTGAGACCTCGGTTCAAAGCCCTGGTTAAACATCTTCAACAAAACGAAATCTTAAAAAATATTTATTCGACGGCTTTCCCTCAGCAGATATCTCACAAAAACTCTGAGAGTAAAATAAAATTGCCAAGAAAGGTTTGCCAAAAACCTAGCGTTCATAGTTGACTGTCAACTGTTGGTCTCGCTACTCATGTATAAAAATTAACACACACAACATAAGTGATATAAGAAGTTAAGTTGTAATCCTAAATGAAGGCTTCTACTAAGTAATTCAAGATCTTTCATAACAGGGCAGTAATTTCTTTTTAAACATTCCAGAATGTGAACTTATAGCGTCAGTGAAGTCTTTTTCACGATAGTGGCCCAAGCGTGCGTATAACAGTACATACGTTAGGAAGCTTGAGTTCATCTTTGAATAGAAGAATGGAAAATCACTCAAGGACTAAGATCAGAGATTCAATTTATTTAAAATTTTTTTTTATATTATCATGACATAACGTATGTAGTTTTCCTATTTCGTTTTGTTCGAAATGTCTGGGCTCGAGTTTGAACCACACGCTCACGTCTAACTAATCAACTCACTGTCTATCATGGCTACATTTTGACTGCTCTCACATAGTATGAAGAATATCTTCTACCACAACACATACACACAATATTACCGAACAATACTTGAGGCATGCCTCAGTATGACAATTTCTTGTTAATGGAAGCATCAAGTATTTTTGGAAATTTTCTGATCATAGCACATGAAAGCGGTTGGATGTTACAATTGAAAATCTCTATTCGTAAAGCTAATAACGCCAATTATAACTCAAGCTTCTAAAACTAAATTTTATCATAATTAAGCTTGTAACTCTCTTAAGCTTTTTATTTTTTTTAATACTCAAACGCTTTATTGCTAAAAACAATTGCATATCTGGCCTTACAGTTGATGAGAGAGAGAGAGAGAAAGAGAGTAAGGGAAAGAGAGTGAGAGCGAGAGAGAGAAAACTACTTGAACATCAACTATAATTATTATTTAGGAAGAAAATGTTTTCCTTTCATTTCATTTGTTTTAGCCACCTACCGTGGTGGTGGTGGTGGTGGTGGTACCACCACTCATTATAGTCAATTCAAACAAACAATTCATTGCAACAGAGAGATAGTAAAGAGTGATTACCTAATTATCTCTCTCTTTTTCTTTTAATTTGGCTTTCTTTTAGGTTTTTTTTCTCTGATTTCATTCCATTCCATTCAAATTAAGCAATCAAGCAAAACAGTTCAATTAATTTCATTTTCTATTATTGTATTGCAAAGTCAAATACATACTCTCGCTCTCACTCTCACTCTCACTCTCACCCATACATATGTTTCCATTCATTTACTACCTTCAACACACACACACCCACTCGCATAAGTAAAAAAGTGAATGAGTGAAGGACTCCCAATGTTATTTTTAATTTTCTTATTGCATTTCGTTCCTTTTTTTCTTTTTTGTTTTCATTTCCTTCATCCTTTTTTTTTTTTTTGTGTGCAAGAAAATGGACCTAAGAGGTCATAGAAAGAGAAAGAGAAAGGCAAGTCATGACAAAACACTGATGCTGTGAATGAAAGCACTCGGCAGGTGGGCGTGTAAGCGCATAGATTCAATTTAAGCGTTAATTAGTGCAAATTCACTACCAATCAGTTGGCCATTGTATTGAAAATAACAAAATTATCGTATAACAAAACTATATGATTCTGTATGTGTGTGTGTGTATGTGTATGCTTTACAGTGCTTTAAAACAGGAAGTTATTGCAACGTAATTACTGCCGCAATTTCAATACGTTGCTGGAATAACAAATAAATATGAATTGTACGCTGGCACCCTCCATCACGTTACGATTTTCTCAATAGTAGGAGTGTTAAGAAACGTGTATACACAGTGTATGATCAGGAAATCTAGATGTCCTACGGCTTTAAGTTCTTTTCTCTTGTTACTCTCAATCTTGTTTCTTTTTTTTTTGTTTTTTTTTCTTTAACATGATTATGGTGGTGGTAGTCAGTAGCAGTTTTTTCTTTTCACTGTAATTGCTGACTCATGTTGTTGGTGTTGTTGTTGTTGATGTTGTTGTTGTTGCTGTTGTAGTTAAGCAAAAACCATTGCATTTTTAATTATGGATTTTACTGTTTGCCTTCAGTGTTACTTTCCTTTCCTGTCCTTTCCTGTCCTGTTCATTTCATTTTGATTTTTTTTTCTTCGCTTCTCCGTTTTAATACTAAAGTTACACTTTTCTTTCACTCTCTCTCTCTCTCTCTCTCTCTCTCTCTCTTTCTCTCTCTGGTAGTTTTAGTTTCTTTTGTTTTAATAAGAATACAAAATACATGCAAAAAGATAAAGAAACAAAAAAAAAACAAAAAGAAAAGCTGAGAAGAAAATTAAAAGAAGTAACGAAGCTTAGACTGCAGCAGCTTTATTTCATTGTGGCTGGTGGTTCTTGTGTAGTCTGCTCTTGACTTCCTTTCATTTCTTGTCTTCTTTCTTTCTTTTTTTATAATTTTGTAGTTGGGTTTGGTTTTGTTTATAAAAAAAAAATACAACAAAGTTTAGTTTTAAAAACGAATTTTTTTTTTTTTGGGTTTTTGTTTTGTTTGCTTCAAGTTGTTTTGTGCCCGTATTAAAACTTTTTAATGTAAAATTTTTATTTAAAAATAGCAACAAAAATAAAGAATTTAATCCTGTAAGCGTAGAAATAATATGGGAATTATAAGTTAAACTTGAGATTTTTATACGAACTTAACAAAAAAAAAAAAAAAAAAAAAAATCAGCAGCTTACCAAAAAAGAATTAAAAAAAAAAAAAAAAACTTCAAATGAAGAATTTTTTAATAAATTCGTATTCTTTATAAATTTTATGCCACTTCAGTATAGTCATTCTAATTAAAAGCTTCTTGAGAATTATTCAAATTTTATTCAATTGTTAAGCTGCAGCGACATTCTTTAAACATTTTAGTCTCCTAGTTAATGTGGAAAAAAAACAACACAATAAAAAAACTAGAAACTTAAGACATTGTTAAACTAAAGTACGTGCAAAATAGTTGAATATTTTGTTTAATCAGTTGCTATTGTTGTTGTAACAATGGCTTGTAAGCTCTTGTTTAGATTTTGTAAAAAAAACTTTTTCAAAAAAAAAAAAAATTTCCCACAAAAATATAAAGGCTACCGGAATAGTCTGGTGGATGCAATAGTAGGAGTAGAATAGACAGACAACCAAAAAAAAAGAACTTTTTTTAAGCTAAGAATTACTTAAAACAACAACAGGAAAAACTTTTTGTAAAAACTCTTTATTATTGTTGTTCACTTGAAAATAAGTTGCCATGAAGGACAACTAGATTTTGCAGCACCTGCCTGAGTGGCAAAGGATTTTCTAGCTCTTTTCGAATTTGCATTTGATGACCATTATGAATAATTATGAATATTAAGAATGACAACAACAACAACAACAACAACAGCAAACTTAAATAATAATATTTATTTTTAGCAACACACACACACACACACACAATAACAAAACAACACAAAAAAAGACAAAAGTTGTACGGGACCATTAAGGATTTTAAATAATTAATTGCTATTCTGTTGCACAATTGATGCTAACAAAAACAACAACAACACAACAAAAAATCTGTTGATGTTTTATTGAAACGTTTTCATTCTCTCTTCAATTTTTTTTTTTTCTATTTTATTGCATCCAGGCATTGCATTAATCTGCATACATTTTTAATTTGCATCAGGCCCCATTGAAATATAAATGAAATGAATGGATTTCCCTTATTTTCTATTTGTTTCTACCCCCAGCCCACCCCTTCCTGGAAATTTTCATTAAGTAAACTGATAAATTTAATTTTGAAAACAAGGCACACACAGGGTTGACATGCAATAAAGCATAGAAACGACACAAGATAGTTAAAGAGGCAAATTCTAATAAAAATTATGGATTTTGGTTTTCAAATTAGAAATTAGAAAACAAATATTGTGATCAGTTTTCCCGTGTATTATAATGCTTTAAAGCTGAAATTGTAACAATTGTATGCTAGGCAAACAAATCTAATGGAATATTAATTTCAGACCAGAATTATTTGTCTTCATGAGGGCCAATAAGTTAGTTGTTCAGGCGACTCTCTAGAGTGGTTGTCAATTAATACAAGAATCTGGGTACGTTAGACGAAATACTCTATCGTTTGAGGCCTCTCTGATGTCTATTGGGGGCCCTAATTAGTTAGTAGTTAGAGTAAGTTCTCGGGAAACTAATGTTCGTGTATTTAGGAGAATATTACAGAAAGAAATAAGACGAAAGCCAGTGGTGGTTTTAATTTCTTCCCGTGCAGGGGGTTGCCATATTACCAAAATGGATTGTGTATATAATTGCTTTACACCGTAGCATGGGTGTCATTTAATATTGTAATTGTCTAGGGTTAACAAGTTGCAGTAACCAAAAATTAAGTTTGGCATTATAGGCGCCAAATGCCAGAAATTCTACATCTAGAGATTTATAAAAACTACTTTCTCTACTGATAATCTGTAATCTCTATAAAAGGTGCCGTTGTCTAGTAAGTAGTGTGTCGGCTAATCAGACGAAAGGCCAAGATTCAATCCCCGGCTCAAACTTCGTAAAAAAAAGACTTCCGGCCTTCAGTTGGCTTGAATAGCTTTTCAAAAAAGCTATCATTCGGAGTTGACTTTAAAACTGAAGGGCACACAACATAAGTGTTGTGAGAAGCTAGTTTGTAATCCTCACTAAAGGGTTGTAACAAACTTAACTTATTACCTAGCAGAGATCAGCAATGATTATTCTGATACTTATATGCCTTCATACTTATTTTAATATTATGCAACCTCTACTCATATTCAAAGTTCGAAGTACTCATCATACTCATACTTAACAACACGTATGATGTTGTTGATTTCAACTCTCCATAACTCAACATAATCAAGAATCACAAAGTAAGTATGATTCGCTTGCGAACACTACATACTCACAAGAAGGTTGTGTGTTTACTGCTCTGTGTTTTTTGCTTGTGTGTCTTTTTTCTCTTGTTGGAAATGCAACAATAACTAAGAGTGCAAATTTTGATGTATTATTTGACTCACTCGAATCGTTTATGAGTATTATAAGTATTTTTCTAAATTTATGAACCTGAATGAGTAGGCGTATGAATCAAACATATTTCGAATGATGGTATGAGTTCGATGTTAATGTTGTACTCATACTCATTGCAACTTGTATTTATAAATCAGCAGTTGTAGTGAGTACGAATGAGTACGAGAGGACATGGTTAAATTTCAATATTGTTGACACACTTATAAACAATATTTCATGAGTGCTTATGAGTAGCGAAAAAAAGGATTCATTGCTGATCGCTGGTGCCTATAATCTAAGCAATTTAGATTAATGAACTGACCTTCTATCATTATATTACGTAGAATGTGTTTCTTTTTTATTTTAACTTGGTGTTATCAGGTTCAAATTTCACTGTAAGTGCAGGTCGTTGAATTCACTTTCGCTTTTCATAATCGTACTAATCGTTACACATTCGTTAGACTTTTAATTGAGAGAACAAAGCAAATTATCGCTTAAGAAGAGGATGTGAGTAGTAATTACCTTATGATAGCCCCTTAAGGGCTTAACAGTTTTTCCTTCTTATTGGTTTTGTAGAGTTTTTTTTTTTTGTATGTTTTTCTGTGAATATTACAAAATACATGCAAGGATTGTATTGTTAATGAGATAAAAAGCAAATCCCTTACTCAGAAGAGATTTATTGTTGTTTTAATTTTGCATTCAATATTTTTTATTTAATTTTTCCTCTACTAATGCTCTTCTGTTTTATCATTTCTCTTCTTTTTTTTTTTTTTTTGTTTTTTGTTGGTTTTAATTCGTTTCCAAAAGAACAAATGAAAGAAAGAAATGGACAAACCATAATGCTTTGCCAAAAAGTATCACAAGTTTAACAAATGAAATGCCACAAGTTAACAGCAAAAATTTGTTTAAATAAACCACAATTACACATACACACACATACACACTCAAACACACAAACAAACGGAACATTCATACATAGAAATAGAAAAAAAAGAAAACATTTCCGTACAGTAAAACGAATACACATAGACAAACATGGATATTTAAAAGGAAATACTTGGCAATAGAATTCTAGTGGTGAATGAACGAATAGAAGTCAATGGAATGAATGAATGTGTATGTGAATGAAATATTATTTTGAAAACAAGAAATATTCTCTCACACGCTCTCTCTTTCTCTCTCTCTCTCTCTCTCTCCTTGAGGTAAAGTATTCTATGTGAACAGTTTTCCTTCAATTAGGTTTTTTGTTTTCGAAAAGAGACTCAAAGCCTGGTTTTGCTTTATTTTTCGGTAAAGGAGAGAGTAAAAGAATAGCCACAAAAGTTAATTAAAATAGCAAAACGCACATTTGAGGTAAGAAACAAACTGAACAGCAACAACAGCAGTAACAACATACAACAGCAGCAACACAACATACAACAAAAAATACATTTGGTAACCCAATCGAAAACGTTATGAAAAGCATGAAGGCAAGAAGGCAAAAGAAGAGCAGTTTGTGATTATTTTCTCTTTCTTTTACAGAGGAGGTTCTCATTATTTTCAGAAAAAAAAATTTTTTTTCGTTAACCATTTATGTCAGCAGCAGCTCAACATTCCTCTTCATCCTCATCATCATCAGCATCATATCTGTAAACAAAATTTGTGGTTGAATTTGGTTAATAATTCTTTCAGTTAAAAGAAATTTAAACAATCAGGTAGTAGGTAGTACTTCTGGTATTCTAATGATTTTCGTTTTATCATTGACAGAAAATTGTTTTCTTTTTCATTTTCATTTTCATTTTCGTTTGTTTTTTTTTTTTTTTTGGGTCTTTTTGGGGGACATCAAATGGTGAAATTGTTGGCATAGTTACTTAAAATTATTATGTTTTCTTGTTTTTTATTTACTTTTCTAAACAAATGCTGTGTAGAAATATTACACAATGAAATCTGGAACATACGACAATTCCTCTGCTGTATTCCGTTATGAAATACTCCACATACCTTTGTTGCTACTGACTGTCTGTCTGGGTACGGTTCATAAATTTATTTTGATGCAAAATATTTCTATGTGAACTAGTGGAACTCTTGTTTGCTACAAAAACAATACACACACATACATATGTATTCAAATGTACTCGTACTCGTACATTCATACACATATACTCGGTGTTTGTTTTTATGAAGTACAAATCCCAAGTATTTTTTACTTTATAACAGCCAACTACAACTCAAAGTTGTTGCAAATAAAAAACAAACAAAAAAAAAAACAGAAAAACTCCACATACGAAAAATAAAGAGAGAAAATCCAAAAGCAACAACAAATCACAAAAGAATTTTCAAAACCTTTTTACAAGTAAAAGGCTCACTCAACTCATTCAAACGGAAAAATGTACTTACAAACGGCCACACAAGCTTGTAACTGGCCTGTACGTAAGGCTATTAAGAAATGGCCAAAAAAAAATAAGCCATCAAAGGTGAAATTAAGCAGGAAAACAAAAGTTTTAATTAACGAAGAACACAAAAATGAAAAACTAAAGCAAAAAGATTCCAGGTTCTCCAATTAATGGTATGCGAAGGAACCAAAAGATTTTCAAATAAATTTCGGAATTTTTAAAAAAAAATATTTGCACTTCAGCACTTCACTTCATATGGAAATAGAGGCTTAATGCATAGAACATTAAACATTAAACTATTGGCGTCCATTAAATTAACAGGTTTCATGTTAAGAAGTTTAACTTCTAAAGAAGTAACATAATTTGGCTGATAATCACACGATATCTAGTAGTAATCGCCGTAGTCTAGTACATATTGTGTTGGCTTATTAGACGTGAGGCTATATGACTCCCATGCTCCCCACTTTTGAGTGATTATATGCCTTTATTTCTAAAACGATGGATAGAAATAATCTTCCAAATTTCTCGATTTATGTTCCTTCAGCATTAAACTGTCACACCGAATATGTCACATTCTATCCTGCACTTTTCTTTCCGTCCAATGCAGCTCTTGCGTATAATGCATCATGCCGAGAGCTGTAATAAAGAAACCAAGTAGTGCCTGCCAAATTTTAGCAATTTGATCGTTCTTTTATAATCGCAGTGATGAACACTTTTCTATCATCACCTATCACTCATATGCGAATCTTTATGCATGTATGCTAAAGTAAATCATTTGAAATATCTTCAAAATTAAAAAGAATCTTGCTTGACTCTGATACCTAAATGCCTTTAGCAAATTGAGCTACATTGAGCCACATTGAGCCCTATTGAGCCACTTGAGCCACTGTGTACATATTTCTGAGACATATTGAGCCACATTGAGCCAAGTAGTGCCTTCCAAATTTCAGCAATTTGATCGTTCTTTTATAATCTCATCTAATAGATGAAAGTTTAACACTTTTGTGATATCAGCTATCATTCATATGCGAAGCTGTATGCATTTATGCTAATAAAATTATCTCAAATATCTTCAAAATTAAAAAGAATCTTGCTTGACTCTGATATCTAAATGCCCTTAGCAAAATGAGCCATATTGAGACATATTGAGACATATTGAGCCACATTGAGCCACATTGAGACATATAGAGCCACATTGAGCCAAGCAATGCCTGCCAAATTTCAGCAATTTGATCGTTCTTTTATAATCGCATCTAATTGATGAAAGTTTAACACTTTTGTGATATCAGCTATCATTCATATGCGAAGCTGTATGCATTTATGCTAACGTAAATCATCTGAAATATCTTCAAAATTAAAAAGAATCTTGCTTGACACTGATATCTAAATGCCTTTAGCAAAATGAGCCACATTGAGCCATATTGAGTCATATTGAGCCACAATAATCCACATTGAGCCAAATTGAGCCACTGTGGAAATACTTCTTAAAAAACGGGAGATCACTGTGTATTCAATACACAGTGTGGCTCAATGTGGCTCAATATGGCTCAATGTGGCTCAATTTGCTAAAGCATTTAGATATCAGAGTCAAGCAAGATTCTTTTTAATTTTGAAGATATTTCAGATAATTTACTTTAGCATAAATGCATAAAACTTTGCTAACATTTAAAATTTTAGTCGTAGGCATTTAACGTTCTCGATTTTTATAAAAATCAATGTCTACCATATGCATCTGTAAATTGCTTTCAACATTTTATTTTCAAAGTCAAATTTAAATTCGAATATGCCCACTTCTGTTGTTTTCTATTCCAACATATTTTTGCATTCTCTTACAACACAAGTAGCGTATATTGGAACTTTGTTGCAGCATAAAACTAATTGCTGTTGACACAATTCTGTTTAACATTCAATATGATGCCAAGTTATGACAATATTTTCTATTTAAGGCCTCACTCCCTTAAAGACCCTGAACTCGAGTCAAATTGAGTTTTTTTTTTTTTTTTGTTGTTTTTGCTTTAATATTTCGCATACGTAAAACCAAAAATCAACTAACAACAACAACAAAAAAGAATAGAAAAACGAAAAACAGAATAACAAAATTGAAAAACTATGGAAAAAAAAACAAAACAAAACCGAAATATAAACCAACTTTGTTTTCATATTCCCATTCTTGTTTTTATGTTTTTTTTCTAACAGTTTTTGGTTATTGCTGATACTGTTGTTATTGTTGTTGTTGTTTTTCTGCTTGTTTTGCTGTTGGTAAGAGTATCAAGCTTATGTGTGAGCCATAGCCTCCAGTGGCACTATGGCACTGTGGCTGGTTTTTGAGGCTAAACTAAGCAAAACTAAACAAAAAAAATAGAAAAAAGAAAACAGAAAAAAAATTATTAAAACAATCGTTATTTACCCTTAACAATAACCGCCTTTACAACAACAACAACAACAGCAACAACAACAATAAAAACGAATGGCAACAGTAACACAACAAAAAAAGAAAGCAAGTAAAGCAACAATGTTTCAAGCTTTCCATAACGAGAAAATATTCAACAACAACGAATATGAAATATTACGGAATAAACAACAACAACAACAACAACAATAACAACAAGTGCATAAATATTTGAAAAATGATGCAATATCAACAACTACAACCAATGCTACGTCACTGTAAATATGACACATAAAACACCATTTCGCAGCAGACAACATCGAAAACTCTTGCAAGACTTTTAAACTCTCTTAACTTGTTTTTATTAATCTCCGAACATTTCTCACGCTTAAATTTCATATCAAATCTCAACAAAATGTTCTGAAATTTTAATGACTTTACGCGAGTAAAAAAAGTATTATTGCTTATGGCGCCATTTAAGGCCCTAGTGTAGGTGTTTATTTGTAAACGAAATAAAAACAAAAATGTTAAACGAGAAATTGTTAAAGATTTTCATATTGTGGCATACGTACCCACTCACTCACATATGATACCTTATTCATTTCGATGCACACACCACAACGACATCATAAAAGATATTCTCGTTTGAAATTGGAATATGAAATGAAAATTTTAAAATGGATTCTCTTGAAGTATTTTCAATTCAGGTTTTTACATCAAATTCTCTATTAAGAAGAGCTCCCTTTTAGGTCAACATTTAGGCACATTGTCTTACTATAATCAATTGTAAAGACAACCATCGCGTGGTCAAAATAAATCTGGCTATTGCAGCAATCCTTATATTAGAGTGCTTGGACGAAAACTCTGTCTGGCACATTATGAGAGCCATAGCTTCTACAGCGATCAATCGCCATCTTTTGGCATGCCAACCGTTGAATAGCCATTGTGCAATACACGACCATGGGACTTAAGGTGCTCTTTTCTGTCCATATGTTTCGAACAGAATCTAGCAATATTGCACGCACCATCCTGCCGCCAACAAGGATTGAGTCTTCTTGCATAATGCATCCGAATATGTAGGCGCCGAAGATTAGTATGTAATGTGTTGCCTTATAAGACGTAAGGCCTCGATTTAAACCGCAGGTCAAACGAAATATGAAATAATATTTCTATGCCGACTTCCTCTAATCAGAGAGTCCTGGTAAAAACTCAAAAAATATTCAAAAATTCTTCAATACTGTAGATCACACCACCACTCACAAAACTCGTGTTACCGACATCTAAATCTGGCAGCATGTTAGAATATGCTCCGCATCTTCCTCCTCATCTACACAGTTTGGGCAAATAGAGGAAGTATCATGTCCACATCTGTGCAGGTACTTCCTGAAGCATCCATGATCAGTTAGGAGCTGGCCCACGTAATAGTTCAGCTCGCAATGATTGTTCTCCATCCAAGGGTTTGTATCGGGAACAAGGTGAAATGTCCATCTCCCCTTTAAGCTGTTCTCCCACCGTGACTGCCATTTGTGCATGGAAGTCCTTCGTTCCTCCGCTCTTATAGCTGCTATTTGTCCCGGTAGCTCGACAAATTTTCACCGATGAATTTAACGTGCTTCTTAAAGTTCAACCTGTCGTCGATAATCACTCCTAAATATTTTATGAACCTCTTCGATTCGACCTTGATGCCTCCAATGGTCACTTCCATCTTCTCCATTATCTTCTGGCCACTTGTTAAAACGGCCTTCGTTTTATGTGCAGCAAGTGTTAAACTTGCCTCATCAAGCCATGCTCCGACCTTTCGAATCGCTATGTTCGCTTTCTCCTCTATTACTTTTACCGTCTTAGCGTCATCTGCAAAGCCCACAATCGTGGTCCCGTTTGGCAATTATAGTCGAAGTACACGATCGTACATGATGTTCCACAGTAGTGGCCCAAGTACAGAGCCCTGCGGGACATCCGTCGCCACTACGTACTCCTTTTCTCCATCATCCGTTTGGTATATTACCTTCCTGTTCTGAAAGTAATCATTCAGAATCTCCATTAGGTATGGCGGCGTAGCCATGTTGAAAAGGGCTCTCATAATCCGCCCCCAATTTGACGAATTAAACGCATTCCTAACGTCAAGTGTGACAACCGCGCAGTATTCCTTGGAGCCAAATCTCCATCTTTCACCATCTATTGCGTCTTTTGCAATGTCGACCACTCTCCTTATTGCGTCAACAGTGGAACGTTACTTCCTAAATCCGTACTGCATGTATGTATGTATGTATGTATGTATGTATGTATGTATGTATGCATGTATGTATGTATGTATGTATGTATTATGTATGTATGTAATGTATGTATGTATGTTTTATATGTAATCGGAATACAAATCTTCTTTAGCATTTCGAAGATGACGAGCTCCGTACCGGCCTTGGCCTTAGGTTATCAGCAGTGCGATCTGCGACGATATTTCTGTAGCCTGGAACCCATATAAGAATTACCTTTGAATGAATGTTCGTTTGGGGACTTAATCTCGGCCCAGCTGTTCGAGTAAATCAGGAGATTTTTAGGGAATATTCTAGGCATTCATGGACAACGACGTATGTTGGAACTCTGTTCGTTAGAGACTCAATCGCAGCCCGGCTGTCGGAGTAAACAATTCGCCACTATAAAAATTGCTTTGACCAATGCTTGGAAAAATTTTAAAAATTTTCTTTCTTTCTTTTCTTTTAAGAAATCTGTGTTGTAGAGGCAGCCTTTTAACTAGGCTGTGCGAAGTTGTTCCATAATCCTGAATAATCCTGGAATATTTTCTTTTTCTTCTTTTTTTTTCGTAGCATTTTATTTAAGCTTTTAAGATAATTTCATTGAAAATTGTTTATTTTACTTGCATAATACTTGGAATAGAATGGAATTGAATATTTAAGTCATGTTGCCTTTGTATTTCATTTGTATTTGTATTTGTATTTGTATTTGTATTTGAGTGTATTATCCTGTTTTGCTTATATTAATTCTTTTGAATTATTTGTTTATAAATTTAAATTAAATAAATTTTATTCAATTTTTCATTTCATTTTCTTTTTTTTTTATATCTTTGGAAGTTAATCTGCATAGATGTATGTATGTGTGTGTGTATGTGTATGTGTGTGACTATATGTAAATGACCCTAGGATATTTCGAAATAAATTTGAATTTTAATTGGAAATAATAATCAGAAGAAGTCTTTAATTTCTTCAATTTCTTCGAATTGTGATGAAATTTTTATTGAAAATTTAATTTACTGTGGCCTATAATGAATGTTCAACCACAAATAATAATTAATCTCTATGTTTCTCTTTCTCTCTCTCTCTCTCTCTCTCTCTCACTCTCTCTTTCTCTCTCTCCATTTGTTGTCTGTCATTTTACATATGAAATGAATTGAAATGAAATGCAATAATGCCTGTGCATTAAACTAAGAAATTTAATTGAAATAGAATTTAAATTCTTATTTTATTTTTTTTTTTTTTGTTTTCAATTTTCTTTGTTTGCATCTTAAATCAGATTGCTTTGGCAAAATACAACAACTAATGAAATCCTTGTTTTTTTCTCTCTCTCTTTTTTCTTACTCCATTTTGCAGATACGGTCTCTTGGGTGCCTCTGGCTGTGGCAAAACCACATTGTTATCCTGCATAGTGGGCCGCAGACGTTTAAATTCTGGTGAAATTTGGGTATTGGGTGGACGTCCAGGATCTAGGGGTTCTGGTGTGCCAGGCCCTAGAATAGGCTATATGCCACAGGTAAGGGTTAGGTTAAGGCCACATAATTAAATTGCCTAAACGACCATGAATGCCGTATCTCCTGTCATGGCCTTAAGTTATTTCAATCAATTTTTTTTTTTTTGTTATTGATAAAACCAAACTGTCGACATTATATTTAATGACAGCAAATAAAACCGCATAACATATTTCATTTGTTTTCGAGTCGATTTAATTATTCATCTTTAAAGCGTTTAAATATGAACGCGAATGAATAAATAAAACAAAAAAAAAAAAAGAAATTAAATTAAATTAAATTAAAAATACATTATTTACGCTACTCTACTACATATTAGAGATTAATACGACTAACAAAAACACTTCTGGATTGAAATAAATCCCTAGCCTGAAGGAAACAATTCGAAAAGCACGAATACGCCACCACGAGATGTATCAGTTGTAGGGTGACTATCCAATTAGGCCAGACTTTAAAGAAATAATTAATTTCATATTATTTTTGATAATTATTTTGTTTTTGTTGTTGCTATTGTTGTATTATATAAATATTGATAACTATTTAATATGATAGGCATTCCCTGGCACTGATAGTTAGCTGTCAATAATAATTGAACTAAATTCAGAATAAATTAAATTATTTTCAAATACAAAAGACACATAAACAACAATGTGATTGCATTTAATTATTAGAATTTCTAATGAATTCTTTTTTGTTTTAATTCGAAATAAAAATGCAAAGAAAAAAAAATTTTTTTTTCAAAAGTTTTTAAAATTTTTTTAAATCGCATTACACTGTACACTAAATATACTCAAGAAATATTTTCTTTGTGCATTCAAATCAGAGATTGACATTGAATTGATTTTTCGCTACTCATAAGCACTCATGGAATTTTGAATATAAGAGAGCCAACAATATTGAAATTTAATCATGTACTCTGTGATTCATTCATACTCACTACAACATTGATTTATCAGCACAGGTTGCAATCAATATGCATACAACTTTGACATCAAACTCATACCATTCGAAATATGTTTGATTCAAACGCTGCCTAATCATTTGCATTCATAACTTTAGAAAAATACTTCGAGTGACTCGAATCATTCATTAAAATTTACAGTTTTGATTATTGTTGTATTTACAGCAAAAGAAAAAAGACGCATAAGCAAATAAGACAGAGCAGCAAGCAGAGCAAACACACAATTTTCTAGTGAGTAGTGTAGTGTTCGTAGGCGAATAATATCTACTTTGTGCTTCGTGGATATGTTGATGTATGAAGAGTCTAAATCAACAACATCATACGTGTTGTTAAGTATGAATAGGATGAGTACTTCAAACTTTGAACATGAGTAGAGAAAGGTTCCATGATATTAAAATAAGTATGAATGCGTATAAGTATCATACATTATGAGTATGATTCGAATCTACTCATTGCTGATCTTTGTTTCAAATCCATTTTGAGGATGTAATTATACTCGGGTTCTTTTAAATAATCAAAGTACTTCAAAAGCAACTTCATTTTTCTTCAACTCCTTGACGCTGTAGCGCTTCTGTCATCTATCAAGAATAATAAAATTCGGACACAATGGTTGAATTTGGTGGAAAGAATGGTTTTATCAGAAATTAAATCACTTCCATTTAATAATGATTATGTCAGCACAAATTCGTAATGTTGTTTGGAATTTTTTCTTGGGGACTTATTGATCTTGTGATAATAACCTCAGCTACAATACGCGGTCACTTCATCAAGCAATATTTTTCTTTTTCTTATTTGATCATTACAATGCTTTAGTCGGGATTACAACCAAATTTCTCATACCACTCATATTTGTAGGTGCAAATTTTATCCATTTGTTGCGTGATCTCCAGTTTAAAGTCGACTTCGAACAACAGGTTTTTGAAGAAACTTTCCATATGGCCATTTTATTTATACTTTGCCAGAAAACACTGCTGAGAAGACGTTATTTAGAAAATATTTATTCATACACCGTTTTGTTTGAATTGTCTGAAGCGTGGACTGTGACTTCATGTCCAAATAGCTAACACTGGCTTTAATGGCTCAACAGACTCAATCTTCAATCTACGTGAAAGTAATGGCAACTGCTGGTTACTATCTCTCCGTCATTGCATGAGTTTTCTGAAGATGTGACATACCTACATAATTTGCCCATTACAACCCTTCAGTTAGAATTACGGCATAGCTTCTCACACCACTTATGTTGTAAAGTCAACACCAAACGACAGATTTTTGGCAATTTTTATTTACTCACAGAGTTTTTGCCAGAAATCTGCTGAGAGATAGTTGCCGAAGAAATATTTTTTCATATTTCGTAATGACCGGGGACTTGAACAGAGGCCTTTCTGCAGATGTAAATCTTTTTCAAATTGCCTTCGGCTAGACACGTTCTGTCGATAGAATTTGTTTTCTTAAGTTCCTGTAAGTCGCTGTAGTCTAATTGGTTTTGTGTTGGCTTATAAGATATGAAGCCAGGGTTCAAATTCCAGTTCAGACATCTTCAACAAAACGAAATTTGAACAAAATTTTCTTAGGCGACTTCCACTCAGCAGATTTCTGGCAAAAACCCGTAGAGTATATACAAAATTGCCATGAAAATTCTGTTAAAAATCTGACTTTAAACTGTAGGTCTTGCCACTCAGGTATAAAATTAACATATGCGACATAAATGGTGTGAAAAGCTAGGTTGTAATCCTGACTGTAAGGTTGTATTGCATGTATGTATGTATGTAGTTAGGTTACCAAGCAACGAACTATTGCCACTGGAGTATAAACTACTTAATACAGCCGAAGTTAGAGCTACAATGCAATATGACAGCCATTATGGAGACAGCCATTATGGGCAAAGTCATCGTTTGAAAATTTTACTTCTCATATTTTAATATTTACAACTGAACTTGATTGAAATTACAATCTCATCAATTGAATTCAAAAAAAAGTACTTTAAAGATCCTTATTACCGTGTAGCATTTCCTTTAGAAATGTTTAAGCATCTCTAGAGTATTAAAATGTTGGCATATTTTATAGCTTTTGTTTTGTTAGGAATTACATAATTAAAGCTGGATATTAGCGGACCCTATAAAATTTTAATCCAATTTAAGTCTCACAAATTAAATCCTCTTTAAAGTCTCAATGGGTTCCATAAATACATGATAAAATGGGGAGTTTTAATGTGAACTCAAGCATTATATACACACCCGCATATTTGTTGTTGTTGTTGTTGTTGCCGTTTTTATTATTATATTTTCTCTTTTGTTTTTTTTTTTTTTTTTTTTGTTCCCTGTTGTTCCTTCCATTCATTTACCACTAATGGAGTTGCATTTTAAATATAATTTATGGTCCTTCTTTGTAAAGAGAAAGACCAGTAACAACAAAAAAAAAAAGAATCAAAAAAAAAAAAACGAAAAAACAAAATGGAAAAGAAAAGCGAAAAAATAAGAAATAAAAACAAAAAAGAGAGGAAAAATGAAGAGAAAATAAATTTAAATTTTATGATGTTGCTTTTCTGTTTTATTATTATTATGTTTCTTGTTTGATTTTGATTCTGTATTTCCTTTTTGGTTGCTTTTTAACATTGTTTTTCTTTTTGTATTTTATTTTAATATCAAAAAAAAAAAAAAAAAAAAGAAAAGAATGTGATTTTTGTTTTTCTTCATGGATTTTCTTTTTTTCATTTTTTTCATTTTTTCATTTTACAGGAGGTGGCTTTATATGGTGAATTTACAATGAGAGAAACATTAATCTACTTTGGTTTAATTGCTGCCATGTCCCGCAGTGATATTGAGGATAGAACGGAATTTTTATTGAAACTTTTAAATTTACCGAATGGTTCGAAATTCGTTAAGAATTTAAGTGGCGGCCAACAGCGACGCATGAGTTTGGCAGTGGCATTGTTGCATGAACCGGAATTGTTAATTTTAGATGAGCCAACAGTTGGTGTCGATCCCGTATTGCGTCAAAGGTGAGTTGCATAATTTATGGCATTTTATTTTCTATCATGTTTAGTTGTTGTTGTTGTTGTTGTATTACTTTATGTGTCATAATAGAAACCATTAAAGTTGGCCAAATTCCTGTTGAGTGTAACGTTCCATTATTGGTTTTTCTTTTTTTTTTTTAACGTCCATTCCAGTTCAAAATGAAAGAAAACAAAACAGAAAAAAAAAGTTAAAATGCTTTACAATATTTATAAACTTCCGCCGTTACGTTTTGTTTTTGTTTTTGTTCTTACTGTTAATGGAAATGAAAGGCGTTTTTTTAGGAACTTCCGTTCGGTTTAAAAATAAAAACATTTTTTTCACGCTTTTACTGTTATTGTTGATTAAAATAAATGCAACAAAGGGAAAGGAATTCAAAATGAAAATTTTCAATTTAACGAGACAACGTAAGAGAGAGCGAGAGATAGACAACAGCCATGCCATTACTTTCAGTTGAAAAGAAGAAAACAAAATTTCCAAAAAAAAATTTTTTTTTTTTGAATAAAATCCTTCGACCTAGACACCCCTTGACAAATAAAAAAATTTAATTGCCTTTAATCCCTATCAAGAAGAAGCTATTCGTTTTATTGTTTGGCTTTCGTATTCCTTATTTTGGCTTAAAATTTCATATCAAAGTAAGAAATATTGGTCAGTACAAGACTTCACCTAGTATTACAACCTAGCTTCTCACATCACTCATGATGTGTGTTCTAACCTACAGTTTAAAATCGACTCCGAACAACAGATTTTTGGGTAAACCTTTCATAACAATTTGATTTACTCTACCGGTTTTTGTCAGAAATCTGCTGAGAGTAAGTGGTCTAAGAAATATTTTTCTTTCATTTTCCATTTTATTCGAGATGTTTGTGCTGCAGTTTGAAACACGGCCTACATATTACATGCTAGACCACGGCAACTTCAATATCGTCTTACAGATGGAAATTATGGATGGTTTTCAAAGGAATACTGACTTTCTATTCACATGGAATTTATAAAGAAATACAGTGAGTGTTAAAAGAAACTGTACACTATGGATAAAATACTAAAAATCCTCAAACTTAACTTTTACCACTTAAGGAGAGTGCCCGCAAAAAAATATGAAAATTTTTCGAATTTTTCTTTTGTTTCAATTTTAAAACGTAAAAATAACGGTAATTTATTAAAGTATATTTTTTTTAATGTACAGTTGCTTTTGACCCTGTACTAGCATATTTGACACTGTACTACCATATAAAAAATTTATAAAAAGGCAGCAAATAAGCTGTGAGTGACAGGAGATCTGTGCATCTTTCCTTATTAGTAGCTTAATATCCCGGGCAATTGCAGAGCGGATGAGCTGGCCAGACACGGCACAACCATCGAACTCACTCAGGAATTTTCGAATATTGGGGTCCCTTTGGGAACCTGTAAACTCATAATTGACAACGCAGTCACGGACTCCGTCAACCGAAGGTGGGCAGCTTCGGATAAGGGCAGAACCGAGCGCAAAAAACAAATGATCTGGCCCGAGGTTGGATATAAGGCGCACTAACAAGCGCTGCTTAAGCTCCAAAAGAAGCACGCTCAGTACGGTATCGGAGTCGTGACGGGCAGTTGTATCATGGGTGTGCAGCCGGAAGCGCATTGTCTGGGACACATCGCAAATGATTTTTGCAGAAGCTGCAGAGATGAGGAGGAGGAAGAGACTGTTCTTCACCTACTGGGAACATGCCCGGCACTATGTCAAAGGAAGAGACATCTTGGTGCCTACTATATCGATGATCTAGCTGATTTGTCGAACATTGATATCGGTAGTTTGAGTCGCTTCATTGGAAGCTCTAAGTGGTTCCAGGAATAGGGGATAAGAAACATAAATTGTGGTATCACAAATGGGCCCCATGTGCCTAAGTGCGTCCGTCCGAAATTTTTTTTTTTTTTTTTTTGGAGGTCGGCCACCTATACCTACCTACCTAGTAGCTTAAAACACAACAAGGGATATTGGATTAACCAAATAATATGCCAATGCCCTCTAAGAATGGAAGAGGAATTGAGAAGAGCTGTCTATGATGTTCAAGCACGCTATGAGCATTTAGGACTCAAACGCAAATAGTATTCTATTCTGTTTAGTAATGTTTAGCAAATTGATTGTAATGCTTATGACAGTTTCAAGGCAATCAAGTTATGTTTTTGAGATATTCGAGCACAGTTACAAAGACCTGTAAACCAAGAATCTAAGCTAATCTTACTAAAGTAAGTAAGTAAACGCTCTAACAGAAGTTAGGTTAAGAGCATAAAATCTTTAGTGGGGTAGGACCTAAGCAAGATGGCGGGACTGATTCACAATACATTTCTATTCGCTCGATTTCTATTTTTAGTTCTTAAAGAGACGATTTAAATCGTTTCTTGTGCCATTTTTGGATTGCTTTTTCAACAGCAATTCAATTCAGTCTGCTGTTTACCAAAAAATACCCTTAAAAACTCCATGATGAAGCGGACTATGTTTGTTGTTACTGTTGTATGTACTAATGTGTGAGTGAGTAAGTTCATTTTAATTACAGTTATTCTTTTTTTTTTAATTCAGTTTTCCTTTTTCCCGTTATCGTTTTCGTTCTTCTTTGCTGCATGTTGCCACATACAACATATGTTATCTTGGAAGATATGTTTTCGTTTTTTTTTTTGTTGTTGTTATTGGTTTAACATATTTTAAACGATTTGTCTTGTTTCATTGCAGCATATGGGATCATCTGGTGGATATAACCAAGAATGGTAATACGACTGTGATAATTACAACACATTATATCGATGAGTGTGCCCAAGCGCATGTGGTAAGTAAAATATTTTGTTAAAGAATTTCTATAAACGCATGTGTGTGTGTGTGTGTGTGTGTGTGTGTACATATATATATAGTTGTATTAAAACAGTTATTTTTAAACACAATATTTATTTCTTTCTTTGTATGTGTTCATACACATGATAATGTCGAACACATGTTGAAACAATTGTTTTGTTTTCGATTTTTCCTTTTCTTGCACTCATACTCTCTCAGTGTTTCATTTATTTATTTATACATACTCAGACATGTTGCTCTCATTTATTGTGTATGTATGTAACTTGCTTAAAATACCATGTAAGAGGGTTATTTGCTTGTGTCAATGCATTTGTATCATAGTAAGTAAGAGAGTTCAAGAGGAAATTTATACCATGAGTGAGTTTAAGTCAATGTATTCAAGTTAGATCTTTAATGTGTATGTATGTATGCATGTGTGTGTGTATGTGTGTATTTAACATGTTAAATTATACTATTACTGTGTTATTATTATGATGAGTATATTTGTTAAACTTTTAAAACAATTGTAATTGGGGGAAAGGAAACAAGGAAATATTTAAACATTTAACATTAATTACTAATGCATACATGAATACACAGATACATATACATACAAGCCCAATTACAATTACAAATAGGTAAATTTAAGTGAGATTGCCTGCTTGTGTTTGCTTGTGTATGCGTATGTGTGCATATCATATTATTATAATTACGATGGTAATTGTAATGAAATATTTCTGGTTTTTTTTTGTTTTTTTTTTTTTGGTTTATTTATAAATAATTTGTAATATTTTATACAATTTATTTATTTAATTAAATGGTAATTTTTAATGAATAATTTTAATTAAAATACTTCACCGTTTTTTTTTTTGTTTTTCGTTAAAATATTTAAAAATTATTTTTTTTTCTTTTACTGCTTTAATTTCAATCGACACTGAATAATTTATTGAATTCATTTGGTTTTCAATGCAGTTGGTTTAATTATTTTTCCGTTATAAGAAAAGTTTTGTAACTGGTCCACTTGCATTGTAATCTTTTCAAAAAGATGTATAGATTCGAATCATACTCATAATTTCTGATATTTATTCGCCTTCATACTTATTTTTATACTTTCATGGCAATTTTATTTACTCTCAGAATTCTTGCCTGATATCGGACAAAGTCACCGAAGAAATATTTTTTCATATATTTTCGTTTTGATATCTTGAGCCGAGGCCTTCCATCTAATAAGTCAACGCACTAACAATTAGACTACGAGCATCTAGAAAGGACCAGACAATGAAGCCAAGATTCTAGTAGATTAATCGACGGCTGAGTTGAAAAAAACTTCAAATTTGCGCATCTCCCTTCTACTCTATTTAAGTCCATGGTTTCTTAAAGGACCTAAGGCTCCTTTTGCCCTGAGAGATGGCAACACACACATTAGTGTGCGTAAATAAAAACTGCCTTGAAAGTTAAGCAATTTTATGGAAGGCAATTAAATTTGTGAGCACTTCGATAATATCCGGCATAACCAGAAGATCAAATAAACCATTTTATCATTAACTAGACAATTAGAAGAGAATCCGAGTTTATATTTGCCTTCTGTCAAGGTATACTATACCGACTCTGTCGACTACAGTTATCCATCGGTAGTGTAACTGCAACTCAACTAGTACAGTAAGGTTCATCGTTTAAAAACTTCAAACAGAGTTCAGCAATGACTATTCAAAAAGATGTGTAGAATCGAATCATACTCATAATTTCTGATAGTTATATGGGCATTCATAATTATTTTTATATCATGGAACCTCTCTCTACTCATATTCAAATTTGAAGTACTCATCATATTCATACTTTACAACACGTATGATGTTATTGACATCTACACTCCTTAACTCAGCGTATACAAGAATTACAAAATAAATATGAATCGCGAACGAAAACCACAATACTCACTAGAAGGTTGTGTGTTTGCTCTATTTGCTGCTCTATGTTTTTTGCTTGTGTGTCTTTTTTCTTTTGTTGTAAATACAACAATAACTAAGACTGTCAATTTTAATGAATGATTCGAATCATTCGAATGAAATAAACTGATTTTATTAAACGTCCTTATATTAAGTACTTGGAGTGACAGAAATTAGTTCGTTTATAAGAGTATAATCTTTTGGAAGAAAATAGGGCTGTCCGGTATAATTTGATGAGGACAAAGAGTCTTTATAGCTCTGAAAAGCACTACAGCTAATGAATAGCAGACCTGAGTTTGTCAGATAGTGAGAACCTTTATTTCCAATTGGTATCACACGCCATGCCATAAGGATTTATGATGATGACATAATAATAAATGTTAACATTTATAAAGTATTGGAATAGCTATCAGTGCCTTCTGTCCCCTTACGAATGGCGATTTTGCTTAGTGCAGTCACTTTAATGTTAATTTAACATGCTTATTTTATGTTAATTTAACATGCTTATTGATCGGTGTAGTCACCGTATTCTAATAGATTGTGTGTTGGCTTAATTGACGTGAAGCTGAAACGAAATATGAAAAAGTATTTCTTAGTCTTCTGGCAAAAAATTCGGCGAGTAAATAAAATCCCATAAGTGGTGTGAGAAGCTAGGTTGTAAACCTGACTAAAGGCTTGTAATGATCTATTCTGTATGTATGTTTTCAATCAGACTTAAACTCTTGATATTAAATGTTAGGAATGATAGGTTTTAGGTCTCGCCACTCTCAGATAAAATTAATAAACGCAACATAAGTGGCAAGAGAAGCTAGGTTGTAAACCTGACTAATGGTATGCAATGACCAATTAAGTAAGTAAGTAACTAAGTAAGTAAGTAAGTATTTATTGATTGCTTTGTTAGCCAACTAAGTTAAAGTGTTTTAAAGCATTCGCACAAATATTATTTCCTTTCTATTGCCAATACATCCAAACAGATTTTCAGATAAGCCATGAAATCAAACTGATTTTTAACATTTAAATGACGGGGGAAAAAAGGAAATACAAAATAATTCATTTCTTCTGCTTAATTATTGCGTGTTAATTTGAATTTCATTTTCAATGCAAGGAATGGGGCAGACCACTTTAATTTATTATATACACAGACTAACTGACAAAAGTACAAAACTTGGACGGAAATACAACTAAAATATGGTATATTAAGGCAGTCATAATGAATATATACAGTGAGTAATAAAAATAAAACAATCAATTCGCCAAAGAAGAGAATTTCTAAGCTCTTTACAGCAATATTTTTGAATTCAAAAAAAAAATAAAAAATTAAGAAATAAATATGCCAAGTATTCTAACCACAAAACAAAGATCATAATTGTGCCCTTATTTCACAACCTACATGTAAACATGTTTACATTAGGCTTGTAATAACAATAAATCTTAAGGAACAATTTTATTAAGTAAAGAAAGAGTGAGGCAGAGAGAGAGAGAGAGAGAGAGAGAGAGATCATTAATCTTGATCAACTTCAGTAATTAAGACCTGGTCGAATTATTATGCACTTCACTGCTTTAAATTCTTACGCACGTTTTAATAGAGGAAACCCTGTAATTGAACATATTGTTGGTATTGTTCTCTACACACACACACACACACTCACTCATGCCAGCCCAAATGAAATAAATTGAAAAAAATTATGTTTTCATGTGTTTAAGCTTCATTTATCATACTCTAACACTTGCTTATTACAACAACCAACAATAACCACAACAGTAAACACTTGAAAGAGTTTTTCATTCCTAAATGCTTACAAGCGGAAATCAAATAAAAAAGAAATCTCTCTCTCTCTCTCTGTCTCTGTCTCTGTGAAAACAATGTCAGGGATTTATGGCAATTGTAAATCTATTTTGACTACAACTATTTACAACGGCAACAACAACAACAACAACCAGAACAAAATAAATATTTTTTTTTTGTTTTTGTTTTTATTTTTTTTTATTATTTTTATGCCAACAATAAAATATAATTGCGTGACTTACTAGAAAGAAAACAAAAACAAAAACAACCAAAGAAATCCTTGTAATTGTGTAGGAGAGAACAGATGAGTTAATGTTTAAAAAGCACCACAAAACAAAACCAAAAAAAAGGAAATAGGAATTATATTAAAACAAAAGAGTAAGAGAGACAGGGAGAGAAACAATCGGAAAAGTAACACAGATTTTTTTTTGTGTTTTTTGTTTTTGTTTTTTTTGTTTAACAACAAGATTTATTTAAGCTTTTAATGCGAAAAGTGGTTAAATGAATGGTAAAACACTAAAACCAACAACAAAACAAAAGAAGCCATGGCAAGCATAGAACAAACAAAAAACAAAATAAAAGGGATAAGTATTAATAGAAGAAGAAGAAGAAGAACAAAAAAGATTTAAGAAAAAAAACAAAAGAAAACTGAAGAATTTGAAAAGTTATCGCAAAACAATTTCATTTGTATGGAGCAGGCGAGAAAAGTCAACTCAAGAAAAATGTGTGAATTTGAGGTTAAATCATCGGGGGAGACAAATCGCAACATCTTCTCCTACTCTTATGTCTTATTTCCATATATATATGTATGTATGTACATATGTATGTATGTTTATATAGATGTATGTGTGTATATACATACATATTGATAACAATACATCTATGCATGAAAACAACAACAAGGATGACAACAACTTTAGTATCAATAAATGATAAAATGCGTACAAAAAACAACAACAACACTTAGAGATAGAGAGATAGAGAGAGATAGAGAGAGATATAGAAAGCGAGAACGAGCAAGTGTGAGAGAGTACATAAAACAAAACAAAACAAAAGATAAAAATTATGGCCCATAAAAATAAAATACCGAACAATAAAAACGGACAGAAAATGTGTAAAAAGAAAACAAAACAAAACAAACCAAAAAAAAAAAAAAAAAAAAATGGCGAAAAGAAAAACAACAAAAATCAAACAACAATAATCAATAAATTTAAAGTCAATTGAATAAAAAACAAAAACAAAGAGAAAAAATGGAAAAAAAATACACACAAAAACTAAAAACAACACTAAAATGTTCAATAAATGATAAGGATGAGCATTTACACGCAGAAAAAAGGAAAAGAAAACAATTTCCATAGCATTCTGCAACATTGTCATTGAAAGCCATGAAGAAAAAAAACACTTTTTTCGTTATCAGAAGACATTCGAGTACTGTAATGATTGTAGCGAACCAAACAAGGCCTCAATGTTAATAGTTTTTCATATGAAGAGTTTGCTTAAAGTGCTTCTAATCAGTGCATCCTTGTTGTAGCGCTCTAGTGGATAGTGTGTTGGCTTACTAGATGACATCTCAAGAGCTTAAATTTTATTTTGAATATTTTCAGCAGTCAACCGAAATCAAATCTGTCTTATAGAAATCAAAGTGCCACCATGCATGGCACAAGTTATCGCACACAATTTACATCATGGGAATAATCAGGCATCAAGTACTAAACCTGGCAAAAGGTTTTCATAGAAATATTCATTTTGTATCATTTGGGTTATCTATCGTACATGTAACATCAGTTATAAGTGAGATAAGATGTCGCCGTAGTCTAGTAGGTAGTGTGTTGGCTTATTAGACGAAAGGCTAGGGTTCGAATCCCCGCTCAGGCATTGAAAACGAAATATGAAAAAATATATCTTCGACGGCTTTCTCTTAGCAGATTTCTGGCAAAAATTGTGAGTGTTAAATAAAATTGCCATGAAAAGTTTCTCAAAAATCTGTCGTTCGGAGTCGACTTTAAAACTGTACGTACCGCCACTCATGTATAAAAATTAACACACACAACATAAGTGGTGTGAGAAGGGTTGTAATGGCCAATTTTGTATTATGTGTGTATGTATCGTGCGTGTAACATCTGTTAAAAGTGAGATAAGAAGTTATCGTAGTCCAATAGGTATTGTGTTGGCTTATTAGACACGAGGTCGCGGTTCAAATCTGAAAAACCTATTTCTTCGGCGACTTTTTCTAAGCAGATTTCTGACAAACTCTCTGAGAGAAAATAAAATTGCCATGACTTCAGAATTGACTTTAAATTGTAGATTAAGCCGCTCATGGATAAAATTAACACACACAACATAAGTTGTATGAGAAGCTAGGCTAGGTAATCCTAACTGAACGGTTGTAATGGCCAATTACGTATGTATGTCTGTTTGTATAAGTGTGACAAATTGGAGACAAATAAACTGCTGAATGTAAACATCAATCTATTGACCATTTATGCTAATTTAGCTCTCACAATATTGGCTTTATTGCCCGCATCCGCATGCTCAGCAAAGTGGGGAATTGTAAAGATTCAAAACTCTACAGACGAGTTCTGTAGACTGGGGACAGACATCACAAACAAAATGAAATTTAAAAACGAATAAATATTTCTGCGGCCATGTCATTTAAACAGTCATCTCGCAAAAACTCTCTGAGAGTAAATAGAATTACCATGAGCATGTTTTTCAAAAATCTGACGTTCAAAGTCGGCTTAAAATAGTAGGTCCCGCCATTCGTGTATAGTGTAATGGGAGAATCTAGGCTGGGTAATCCTAACTGAAGGCCAATTTAATATTGTTAGACACTTATTCACATAGGAGGCTGGGTTTGATGGCAAGCAGAGGTCATGATCTCCTAACTCTCCATTAAGCTGCAAAGTGCTCTTTTTCTTGCCCTGAAATTGACTTTAAAAATTGCTTTACGGGCTAATAAGCTATTGGTTCGCATGCTAAGGATTTTGTTTCCGATAATTTCTCTTCAGTGTACTTACATGTTTCCGAATTGAATTGGAGCGTATTGCAGAATTGTATCGTTAAGTGTACTCTGTGCCATAAGCATTCAAATTGAATCAACATTTAAATTTATGCCAATATAAAGTTAAAATATGTCAAATATTAAAAACAATGAATAAAATTTCCATAATAAAAAAAAAAAAACTAACAGACGAACAACAACAACAACTATGACAACAAAAACTAA
>QOCX01000124.1:251150-261945 GCA_005959815.1 Sarcophaga bullata
TTAAGTTTATTAATTATTTATTTTTGGTCTTTGTAATGTAAACGGAAAACACACAAACATAGTAACATAGTAATTTTCCAAAGAAAATTTCTCAAGTTTAGTTTATTAACATGAAAATATACGAAAAGAAATTCGATTTTCTTTTTGGCTCATAATCAATTTAATTATAATTTCCTTTTGGTATTAACAAACTGGCTGTTTATTTAAGTGGAAAAAAATAACTGCTATTCAGCCAGCTGAAGGGCTCTTTTTGAAGGAATTATGTTGGCCAATATTTGTTTGTTTGTTTCTGAAGCAAATAAATTCCATACCATTAAGCTGCTCATAAAAATGCTAAAATATTACAATTAATTTTCGTTTTACTACAACAACAACAACACACTATACATACATACATACATACTTACATACATACATACATACCACTACACACATACATACATACATATATATGTATATAATAATAATAAATACGCAATTTATAAAAACACACACACACACAAGCACATGCAACACATGCATACATGTTTGTGTATAAAATAATTAACAAAAAAAAAAAAACGGACATAACAAGAGTAACAAATCTTAAGTCTCCACAAACAAATTCCCCTCTACAAAATACTCTGAAACAGTTATAAATTTCAAAAAATCCTTCGAAAATCCTCTCTCTCTCCAATAACATTTAGCCTGCAACTAACACTTGTTTGCTTGTGTTTGCCTGTTTTCCAGTGTGGTAAATTCTTTATAAACAAAGCACAATAACTTTTGGGGGTTTTTTGTTTTCTTTTTCTCTTTTGTGTGTGTTGTGTGTGTGTATTTGAGTGTGCAAGTGTTTTGTTTTTTGAGAATCTAGAATTTCTTTCAATTTAAACAGCACTTTGTAAAAAGGGGGATTGAATTTTCTTTTAAAGGAATAAATGCTCAACAATTGACTTTTTGAACTCTTTTTGGTGGCCAGTGTTGGCAAAAATAAGGACAAGCAACAACAAGAATAACAACAACAAGGATTATGGCATAAGAAAACTTATAAAATTTATTATTTCTTTGGCAAATTGGTTTAGTAAGTTGTTGCAATCGTTGTTGTTGTTGTTACTCTTGCCATGATTATTATGACAGCGACATTATAGCCAAGAAAAATGACGTTGGGCATGAGACTACCGTATAACCCTCTTGATAAATTAAATATTTTTCTTGTTTTGTTGCTATTTGAGTAACTGTCAAAATTATTATTATTATTATTTTGCTTAGGAGCCACAGAGAAACAGTCAAAGAGAAAGCAAAAAACCTCTCTCTGAGAGAGAGAGAGAGAGAGAGATAGGAGTTGTTTTCTAATTTTTCTTTTCTATTCTTGAGTAATTCTTCTTCTTTTTTTTCATAATAATATTATAAAATTAACTTACAACAATAACAATAACAACAGTAACAACAATAACAACAACAACAATAAGAATAAGAATAATAATTAAGAATAAGTTAAGCAAGAAAGGGAAAAAATAATTCAAATTTCCATTTTGTTTATGGACAATTAAAAAGTTAAGTCAATGAGAGAGGGAGAGAGAGAGAGAGAGAGAGTAAAAGAGAACGAAATTTGTTTGTTTATATTTGAGTTTTTGCAATTGTTGTTGTTGTTGTAGTTTTAGAATGTAACAGATGTTAAACATCAAGTTAATTGAGCAATTAATTAACACACCATTCATATTACCATGTGCTAATGTGTGTGCGTGTGTGTGTGTATGCGTGTGTACATATGTATTGTAAGCATTATTGTGTATAATTTGAATTTTGTTGTTGTTTTATAGGTTTTCTAACTACAACTACAAACAACTACAGTTTTGATAACAAGACTTGCTTAAAATGATTTTTTGCCGTTATTTGTTATGTTACAAGGCAGCTTGGAAATTTATTGTTTCTCTTAACTTTGTTTATTGGCAAAACAAAAAATCCTTTTCGTGTTGTGAGGTTGTTTTTTCTTTTTTTTTTTTTTTGTGTTGGTTTTGGTAATGAAAACAACAACGAAATTTTAATTAAAAATGTTAAAATAAAAGGTTTTAATTTGAATTTTTTTTTTCAACAATTACTGCACGTAGCAGTATATGAAGAAACAAAAGAAGGCTAAAGGACATGAAGTTGATGTAATTTAAATAAAATTAAATTAAAAAAGAACAGCCTTACAGGATATTAATTCCCGGTCTATATTAACTGTAATGTAAACTACAAATCTATTGAGGGTCCCATAGGCTTCATAAACCTATTTGACTGGCTAAAGGAATGTTAAAGACAATATAGCGTGTCTTTGAGGGGTTTGTTTTAAGCACTTAACTAATACAGAACACTCATGGACCAGTCCACAGATGGTGGATATAGGATTCGCTGTATAACGATCAGCTGAAAATAAAATAGTTGAACTTCTTTGCTTTTTTTTTATTTTTTGTGGGTTTACGTGACGGGAGAGGGAGATTTATTAGCCTAGCACAATACTGATGCTTAAAACAATTCATCAAATTAGCTTCTTTCAGCCTTAATTAAAAGGTCATTGCAAAATTTCTTTAAATAGAAAGGCCATAGAACTGATTCTTCTAAAGTTTTAAGTTAAAGTATGTATTTGAGTGGTCGAAACAACACTATTAAGCCCTTGAAGCATTCAACAATTGCAATTCATTGCTAATCAAGCTTTATCATTACCAAAACTACAACAACAAAAATAACCAAAAATTGTGTTTTAAATAAGCCTTAAGGCCATCACTTTTGAAATGTGATGAAAATGTTAAGACAGCATTTTCAACCAAGACTTCATGCTTGTGTGGCTTGTGGTAAAAACCACAAAACAAGCCACACACACACACCAGCATGCATGCAACATAAATTGAGCAGAAAAAAACCTTTTTTAAGAAATTTAACACATTCCTTAATGGTTTGGGCCTACATTAATGTGAGTTATACAACATTTTTCATTAGCTTTGACACATATATGTCTCTCTCTCTCTCTCTCCTTCACTCTCTCTCTCCTTCACTCTCATTTACACTCTCTTTAGATTGTAAGCATTGTAACGAAACAATAAAAATATCAGGAAACAATAAAACGTTATTTTATGTACGAAATGTCAAGTGGATGTCGTTTATACAGAGGATATCTAACTATTGTGAGGCAGGTCGGAAGTGGAAATAAAATTTTCTTCCACTTGAATTTTTATGTCATCCTTACAGTTACCAGGCATAAGAGAAATAAAAACAAAAAAAAAAAAAAGCATAAGACGCATTGAAATCACTAAAATTAAGCTTTAATAGTTAACAAAGGCCATAAAAAAAGGGACCAAACAACACCCACCAAACAACCAGTGTGTGTGTAGGGGCACAATAAAAGCCCTACAGAAACAATATTTCTTTTGGGGGGGCAGTTTTCTCTAGTGGTCAACAAAGAAGCCACAAAAATTTATGGCGATTATTATCACAACAAAAGAAAAAGGGGCATGATTGGAAATTGGAAAAATCCAATCACATTCAGTAGCAAGCATGAAAGTGCTATCGAATGGAGTGGGTAGAGTATGCAGGGTAGAGGAGGAGGACTTAAGCAATTTGTTAAAGCTTTAATTAACTAATAATAGTTGCATGAATTACATACTAAATAACAGATTTTATCTATTATATCACATTATTATTGCTGCTGTTAATAATAGCAACTCTATAAAGAATTTCCAACGCACTCCACTTGCTTGATGTCTCTTAATTTAATTCAAAGCAACGAAATGTTTTATTCAAAACATAGAAAAATGTAGAGAGAGAAAAATATGAAGAAAGTTTAAGCCAAAGGAATAACTTTTTAGCAGACACAACTAACTGATATTTAAAATTACGGAAGTTAAGAAAAAAAAAAATGCAGTCAACTTCCGGTTTCCGCTAAAGACTTAAACTTGACATACAGTAAAGAAATTTGAAAATTTTAAATAACAAAACAACGTAACACAGACAGTGCTGTCTTCAGATAGGGAAAGGAAAACAGTTTCCACAATAACTACTGCGCATAGAGTTTGCAAGGCAAAGGCGAAAAGGAAGCAAATTATAGAAGAAGAAGAAAACTAAAACAAGTAAAATTTAGAGAGAATACTGCATGCCACCCCCTCTTTAATATTACTTTGCATTTTATAGAGTCAAGTCTCGCCTGAGGATCTCTTAATACTTTATGAAATTAGTTGTTAAAATTGTGGCGTCGTCGCGCATTGCTAAGAAAACTAATCCCTTTACGCTAGCTTTACATGATATTTTCATTTTAGTTTTTCGTTTTCGTTTTCGTTTCGCATTTTATGGCTTCTCCATTGCTTTAATGTTTTTTTTCTTTCTTAACTTCACACGCAAAACCCAGAGATTTTTCCTTAAGTGTTATTTGAGCGGAGTGAGGAATGAGAGAGAATGATGATGAAGAGAGTGTGCATCGACAGACATCATGCAAATTCATGTGGCTAATAAAAATTCCAACATTGTCTTCTCTGGCTGTGAGTTCATCCAAATGTCATGCCATACAAATGAGAACAGAGAGGAACACGGTATTATTTAATTCAAATGAATGAATAACACAAGGACAACAGCAATAACAAGTTTAAGCAATGTGATGAAGGAAACGGATATGATTTGTATGCGGAAAACGGAAATTGATAGAATGGTAAGCAACGACTGGCAAATGTCGTATGCACTGAAGAGCTGGTTGAAAGTGTAACCACTAATGCGGATCAAAAACTCTACGAATTTTTCTTACATTCTGCCAGATGCTTGGGTCCTTATAAAGGTCGGGATGAATTTCTTTATGCAGTAGGAACGATCCATACTCTTTAGATTTTAAAGCCTTAAGAAAACAGCTTAGAACACTAGTAGTTTCTGCTTTTGATTACAAATGAAATTAAAAGAGATTCATGCCAGCTAGTAGAGTGCCATACTGAGAGCAATAAAAATTAAAGATTTCTTGACAAAAAAAAAAAAAGAAGAAGAAGAAGAAAAAGGCGTGTATGGTGCCACTAATGATTAAGGCTGTGCGAGTTTTACTCTGCCATTTAGAATAATGATGCCACAAAGCCAACAACATACTACGAATTCAAGTGAATACACTTACATGCACGCACTCAAATCAAATATTTTTTTTATTGCTTAAGATAATTTCGAAGCTGAGTTATTTTAAAGCGTTGTGCGTGCGTATTTGTATGTGTAGGATAGGGGAAAACAAAAAAAAAAAAAAAAAAAAAAAAAAAAAAAAAAAAAAAAGGAGAAGAGAAAAACTACAAGAATTTTAATTAGTGCCATTACGGCATTATCTACAGATGGATAGAATAGAGAGAGTGAGTGAGAGAGATAAAAGAGAGAGAGAAGGAGAGAGAGAAAGAAGTCATGCTCACATGCATAAAAAATATTTTTTAGAAAAATCTGTGATATTTTTTTTCCATTATTCAAGTAGTTTTGAAGATATGGAAATATTTTTCTTGAACAGTATGACAGAAAACAGAACACAAAACAAAACAAAACAAAGCAAAAACAAAACAGAAAAAACCCAACCAATTAAATTAAAAGAAATTTAATCTGAATAGTTTACGAATTCCAAACGCAATTCTTTCGACAATATTTGCTAACCGGATGGCAGGCACATACAGAACCATCACCACTTGAACTGTTTTTTTGAAGGATTTCCTATTTAAAGCCACTCTGACTTCCTTTGTTTTTATTTTCTTTCTTAGTTTTTATTATGCATTCACATACATACATACATACATACATACATACATACATATTGTGTACAGCTTTATTATCATTCTTAAGGCTGTTTACGTAATTTTAGTTCAACACACATACACAAGCACTCATATTCCCATTTCCTTCCTTTTTTGCCGTGCGCCTGCAAAATTATATTCAAACGAGTTTATGCACGTGTGCCAGTGTGCCAGTGTGAGTGAGAGTAGTGAGTGAGGTAGCATTAGTGGTTAGTGGCTCTGATTCACATATACTCACAGTATAAATATTTTATTATTATTATTGTTGTTGTTGTTGTTGTAGTGTTGTTTTTATTTTTAAATACATGCACGCATGTATGTACAGCTACTGCACTCACTCACGTAGTTTGTCGTTTACGCGTAAAATGAAACAATAACACAAGCGTTGTTTTTCCTCTCTCCGTATTTTTTTTTTTTTTTTTCATAACTAAAATAATTGTTGAAAAAAAGGCAAGAAAGACAACCAAATGCTGAAAAGCTACAAAACCGGAACAGATGAGAATAAATGAAATTGTGTCTGCTCGAGATGAATAGCGAAAAAAAAATAGAAAATGCAAGCCGGCAATGAAGTGAAACTATACAACCCAACAGCACTGGTTGTATTAAAAAGCTAAACTACCCTGACGTATACGGGGTATTAATCAGTTTAACAGCACAGGTTGTTATACTGCTCGCATAGTAACAGTTTTTTTTTATAGGATTTCAGCAAAAGCTGTTTGTGGCACAATGGGTTTGAGGCAGAATATTCACAATATTTTCAATAGATCTGCTTAAGAACAGTTTTGGTCCAAAGAATGCAGCAAATTTTACAATTTTTCCAAGATTTTATATTAAAAACATGAAGAATTCAGGTCCTAAGCATAAATCAAAAGAAAAAAATCAATGGTGCATTAAGGCATTTGAAGGCGTTTAGTTGAAAGAATGACGGAGAATGGGAGCTAGAAGTCTCACTTTAGCTGATAAAGAAAAAACAACTCATAGACCCAAGTTCTAGCTTAAAAACATTGTTAAATTTCAATAAAGTCAACACACTCCTGCAGCAGACGCCTGGTACTGAAAATCGGATTACATCTACAGCAAGTAACTACGGTCAGGATAAACTGCCAGTTACAGGGATTTGTTATGTATTTGAGGGATGTAATCTTCTTCAAACAGTTGGCCTTCAAATGCTCATTGCTCTGGTTTGTGTACCTTAACGGCGCCCCACAGAAAATAGACAAACGGTGTCAAATCGCAGCTTCTTGACATCACCATTTCGTTTAATTAAACGGCCATCAAATGTTTGACGTAGCAGTAAATCGACTATGCCATGAGATTTGTGACAAACTGTATTATCCTGTTGAATGCAAACATTGTTCACATCAAAACCATGAAGAGTAGGGTGCAAAAAAATCGGTTAACATGATGGGATAGGTGTCTCCATTGACTGTAATGGTTGTGTCGTGCTCATTTTCAAACAAATATAGGCCAATGATGCGTCTGATCCACATCAGTCACTCATAATGGTTGCATTGGCTTCTGTATGGCCATTTGTGGCTTTCCTTAGCCTCAAATATGACAATTTAGTTGTATTAACGTACCCAGCAAGATGAAAAGAAGAGTCGTTCAAAAAGATGCTTTTTTTTGGCAACTTCTAGATCATCGTGCTGTTTCAAGTTTCAAGCGTATATCGATTCATTACGTTCAGTGGAGATAATATGCTGAATTTTGTGAAAGAATAGAATGACATAAGTATTGTCAGATTCTAAATAACCGATGGTTCAATAGGCCGTCACGAGTTAATCAACTGAAACCCATCTGCCTTTGCTTCCATACAGATACTGTAATGGCCCTGCAGTTTGCAAGAAATTTCGTAAACGCAACCAATTTTTTCAGTTCAAAATTGTTCGTTTTGAATAAAAAATGGTAATGCAATGGGCATGGTCTTCAAAAGGAATACCCTAAATCGTTTGCTAATTCTAATTGTGTGCAATGAAAATGAATAGCAAAAGTCCCAGGGTTTTCTGTGTCCGCTAAAACGTGCAACACAACACTTGATACACTACTTCAGCATCATAAAATTCACTTAAAGCGCAATACGTTCATTCATTTTGTTTTTTTATTTCTTTCGCCGATACTTGCACGTATCCACGTAAGTAATAACTCTAAGGAAAGGGAGATTAGTTGCTTAACATACAATAACAAAAATAACTTTCAATTGTAAAAAGGAGTGGTAAAGAGAGCAAAATATGACATGGCATCATGGTATAGTTTATATAGAGAAATACCATCCAAGTCTTTCATGGAATCTCAATAGGTTTATGAATGGCATGTATTTTGAAGACACAGGAACAAAATGCTGACAAAGAGGAAAAAAAATTGAGGAGAGAGAGAGAGAGAGAGAGGGAGAGAGAGGTAGTAGCAAGGAAAAGCTTAAAAGGAATATATTTTTATAGGAAATGACATGCTCCACAATTGTAAAGACCAAAAGACAGACAGACACACAGACAGACAGACAGACAGCCTTAAGAGCTTTGCAATAAATTAAAGGATGGCAATATTGAATAGGAGTAGATGATGCCAAGTAGTTTTTTTCTTTATGTTTTATTACTCCTTATTATCGTTATTATTTCATTTCCAATTTATATCTTTTTCTCACTCTCTCTTTCTCTCTCTCTCTCTCTCTGTCTCTCTGTCTAACTTAGTCTTTGCCTTTGAAGCTATTACAAGAAAATTGCTTTTATTTCTTATCCAATGATTATAAATTTTATAATAACAGCAACAACAACAACAACAAAATTAATCCATAATTGTATGGAGAAGAGAAAGAAAAGTAGCAAGTAGGAGGATTGAATTATAATATGAGATTCACTCTCTTTCTCTCTATCTCTTTCTATCTATCTCTCTCCCTCTATTTATATTTTTATAGGAAAATCGAAATGGATTTTGCAATCTTTTTTAATAACCGCGTGTGTGTCAAAGTCATAGTCGCAGGTCGTCTGTTTAGAGCAGATTAAAAGCTTTGAGTATAAAACAAATGGGAAATGGTGTAGAATAGGAAGTAATTTAATTGTGAATATTCTTTTATTGTTGTATTAAGCAAAAAAAAACTTTGATTTTCATGGGAAACAATTTCTCTCATCATCATTTGATGTGATTTGTTTTGATTTGTGCAACGGAATAATGGCTTGAGATGTTTAAACAAATGTTTGTTCAATAGTTGTAAGCCGCCGTGGTCTAGTAGGTAGTGTGTTGGCTTATTGGACGAAAGGCCAGGGTTCAAATCCCCGGTTAGACATCAAAATGAAATATCAAAAAAATATTTCTTCGGCGACTTCCTCTTTCTGGCAAAAACTCTGAAGGTTCTCAGAAATCTGTCGTTCGGAGTCGACTTTAAACTGCAGGTTCCGCTACTCATGTATAAAATTAACACACACAACATAAGGGGTGTGAGAAGCTAGGCCGTAATCCTGACTGAAGGGTTGTAATGGCCAATTATGTATGTATGTGTTGTTCAATAGTCGCCGTAGTCTAGTAGGTAGTGTTGTTGTGGCTTAGTAACGGTTCAAATCTCAGGTAATACATCTTTATCAAAAACGAAATATGAAAAGAGTAGAGTCGCCAAAGACTTCCTCCTCTGCAGTTTTCTGACAACAAAAACTCTGAGAATCAAATAAAATTACCATGAAGAAATTTCTCAAAAATCTGTCCTTCGAAAATGACTTTAAACAGTATGGCCCACCACTGTAATTTATAAAATTAACAACTACACAACATAAGTGGTGTCAGAAGCTAGGTTCTAATCCTGTCTGTACAATTGTAATAACGTATTATGGATGTATGGTTTAAATTGTTTGCCTTTGTAGCATTTCTAATCAAGTTCGGTTACTTTTAAGCAGAAAATTTTTCTATTATAGGGTCTTTCAATAAGAGTCTTTCAAACGTTGAGATTAGATAACGGCCATATTGGTGAAATATAAAGCAAAAAGAGCTTAAAATGTTAGTTCTAGGACATCACAATATACCATGTCATAAGCATTGTTAAAGCTGAACACAATACATATTTAAGTACTTGGTAACAACTAATCACAGGCTTCAGCGGGCAGCCATTATAATCGCAAATAATTTATAACAACGTTATGAAGGCTATTTTCTAATGTTTTGGAAACATTTAACTGGCTTAGAAGGACTCTTTTTCTCATTCATATTGTGTTTCGTTTGAAACCATTTTTGTTTTTGTTTCTTTTTCCTGTGCCTTTAGAGGGCAGATTGTAATTATCCAAGTGACCACTTTATTTAAAATCCATTACATTACGTTACAAAGCGGGTTAAAAATTTTCGTTTAAGTTATTGAGTCCCTGTAGGCCATTTAATTTATTTTAAAAACAACAATTTACCCTTTTTTTATATTGTGTTAGACTTTTAAGAGAACAAAGCCACATTTTTTGGGTATTATGAAGGCGTTACGGGCCATTTGAAGGAAAATATTCATATTTTTGCTATGTACACTGGTGTGCAATGGCCTTTATAATGGTCATGATGATGATTTTCAATATAAATCGAAGACATTTGAGTTTTCAACTAGACATACATACATATAAACATACATAATTGGTCATTACAACCATTCAGTCAGGATTACAACCTAGTTTCTCACATCAGTTATATTGTGTATGTTAATTTTTATACATGAGTGGCGGGGCCTCTAGTTTAAGGTCGAATTCGAACGACGGACTTTTGATAAGCCTAGCATGGGAATTTCATTACACTCTCAGAATTTTTGCCAGAAATCTGCTGACAGAAAGAAGCCGGGCAAATATTTTTCCACATTTCGCTTGGTTGAAGATGTTAGACCTTGGGTTTTGAACTGTAACCTCAGGTTTAATAAGCTAGACTAAGGCAACTACATGAACACACATGCCATGCCATTCATTATATGCTACAATGAACAATTAAAACTTTTCTGCCTATGGATACCGAGATCAATACAACTTTCGCGGACTTAATCCTGGCAGTATTAGAATGTTTTAAAATCGTTAATATGATGTATGCTTGAAAACAACTCCTAT
>QOCX01000124.1:262386-274038 GCA_005959815.1 Sarcophaga bullata
ACCACACACAATAAAATTGAATGTAAAATGTTCGCACAAGTGTTTATACATACAAACAAAAAAAAAAAGAAAGAAAAACACTTAAGTAAAGCCAAAATGAAAACAATAACAACAACAACAACAACAATAGCAATAATATTAATTGTCAGGAAATGAAAGAGCTTGTTAGGGTATTCGAAAATAAATATCTGAACCGGTTACAATTCAAAATTGTTAATCGATTGTTGAATTATTTTTTTTTTTTGCAGTTTCCAGCTTTACTGTCATGATTCTGTTTTATAACTTGAAATTGAAAGAAACGATTTAAGCGTTTAAGCATTTCATTTGCGGTAAACTCTGCTTAAAATAGAAATGAAAGAAACTCAAATAACATATCAAATGACCGAAATATGCCCGAAATGAACAGAGTAGTGTGTAGCGAAAGGACACACTTATCAGAAGTAGGGTTGAAAATGTCATTTCAAGTAATTTTCTCATTCTTATTTCGCCATTAGCACGTACTTAGTTTGTTGTAAGCCCACCCCACCCCATCTTTGTTTCACACTTTATTTCGAACACAATTTTCAAGCTAAAAAAAAAAACTAGAAAAAAAAGCTGGAAATTGTAGAGAAAACAAACAAAAATGAAGAAAAAAAGGATGCGAAAGTTGATTACATACGTACGGTTTGAATGAATTTACTTTTACACTCTCATAAAATAGGAGTGTTTTAAAGTACTTGTACTGGGACTGTATGCCACTGTAAAAAGTGTAGTGAAGTCTAAGCATGCATGTGTAAATGTGTGTCTCTCTCTCTCTCAGTGTGTGTGTGTGTGTGTGTGTAGTACGTGATGTTACAAAGAAAAGGGCCTGAAAATTGTTGTTAAGGATATTTTAGCTAAATTAGCTGCGGTTGCTTTCAAACCGATTGGCCGGAAAATAAAATGTGTTCCTTTTACTATTCTTCCTGTGCTTTCATTCGGTCTTTTAGATTTATTTTCTCATTGCTTTCTTCTAAGCCATTACAAAGCATGAAAATTACGACAAAGTGCAGAAGAAAAAAAATGCCATAAGAAATCTTCATGAAAAGAAAAAAGAAAAAACCCCCCCTCGAAGAGAAGAGTATGAAAATATTGTTTTATTTCGCCATACTTTTGCTTGGCTTTCGTAACAGCGGCTAAAATATGTTGTATTAATAATAGATATGCTTACAGCAGAGGTTGAAAAGAGGTGGAAGAAAGAGTGAGCACGGTAATATCCACTTTAGCCTGCTAATGAAGGGTATAGTAAACAAAGCAGAAGTATCAAGGAATTGATTGAAATTTGACTTCAAAAAAAATTAATTTTTTTTTTCGATGGCTTAAGATTGTTTGATTTTTAAAAGGGTTTAAAAAAACAACAAATATTTTAAATTAAATTGAATAAAATTTTAAAATATTTTCCTTTTCATCAAATCATTCTTTTACATCTAATGATTGAAAGATTATTAAAAAAAAAAAAACTATTTTTCCAATCAAACAAAACCCTCAAAAATAAAAAAGCAAGAACAAACGTTTCTAATGGCTTCCTTTAAGTAACAAACAAAAAGTCTTCAAATGCCAAACAAAAGGGCCAATAATACATAGTAAATCCGCTGGTCTCTTTGGCAAATCAAGACATCAAAATCCCTAACGATACATAACGATAGTTTTATAAGATGAAAATGAGAATTTTTTTTAAAAACCCAACACAAATAATTATAATTTCAAAGCCAATATCAAAAGAATTTTGTTTTAATACCCATTGACTAGGTTTACTAAACTTTTTTTTTTAATTTAAATTTTTTATTAGCAAAACTACATCCTTTTATCCTTTGTTACACAGATATGCACACATACAAACTCAAAAATATTATTTCATAAATACATAATAAGCCTAAAAACAATATGCAGTTACAGGTATTGGTTAGGGGTGATTTGAAGGACAAACACAAGTTGCTTTAATTGGAAAGTTTTTACGCATGTTTTGCTATATAAAAACCAAGAACAATAAGTTCGTATAAAATTTTGGGGGTTCGATTGTTAAAAACTAGTGCTAAAGTCTCTTAAAAGAGCAGCATTTTGTCGACTTTTAGCCCTAGAAATCAATTAAATGGCTTAACCTAACCCAACTTAGCCTTAAATAGATTGGAACAATGAGGGTTTTTCTAAAAAGATGACTGGAAAATCGAAACCGATTTTATGGGGTCAATTTGAATTTTCGATCTCTCTGGATTTGGTAGTTGACGGCCCTATTTTCTTTTGTATATGCCTGCAAGGCCTTCGGATGTATTCGAATTCGAATTCGTTCTCTATGTAAACAGTATTGCATCGCTCGAAGAGTCAGAACCAGAGATCAGCAATGAGTATTCAAAAAGATGAGTAGAATCGAATCATACTCATAATTTTTGATATTTATATAGGCATTCATACTTATTTTAATATCATGCAACCTCTCTCTACTCATATTCAAGGTTTGAAGTACTTTATCCCTAATCATACTTAACAACATGTATGATGAAGAATCGTCAAATAAGTATGATTCGTGTACGAACACTAAAGTACTCACTAGAAGCTTGTGTGTTTGCTCTGTTTGCTCTCATACTCATACTTAACTTAACATGTATGATGTTGTTGAGTTCGACACTCCATAACTCAACATATACAAGCATCGCAAAATAAGTATGATTCGCCTACGAACACTTAAGTACTCACTAGAAGGTTGTATGCTTGCTCTGCTTGCTGCTCTGTTTTCTTTGCTTAGGTGTCTTTTTTCTTTTGTTGTAAATGCAACAATAACTAAGACAGTAAATGTTAATGAAAGATTCGATGAATCTAAATGAATAGGCGGCTTATGTATCAAACATAATTCGAATGCTATGAGTTCGATGTCAACGTTGTACTCATACTCATTGCAACTTGTACTTATAAATCAGCAGTTGTAGGTAGTTACGACATGAATCACAGAGTTACATGATCAAATTTCCAATATTGTTGACTCACTTATAATCAAAATTTCATGAGTACTTATGAGCAGCAAAAAATGTTTCATTGCTGATCTCTGGACAGGACCATCTTAAGTATGGCCACTTAGAAATCTGAATTAATGAGCTCCCGATAAGATACAATTAACTGTCTGCATAAAAACGAAGTCGCCATAGTCTTGTGGGTAGTGTGCTGGCTTATTAAGCATGAGATCACAGTTCAAACCCCAGGTCTGACATCTTCAACGAAATGAAATGTGGAAATATATTTGTGCGGTTACTTCCTCTCAGCAGATTTCTGGCAAAAATTCTGAGAGTAAAATAAAATTGGCAGGAAAAATATCTCAAAAAATCTGTCTTACGAAATCGCCTTTAAACTGTAGGTCACGCCATGTAAACACAAACACAAACACACGCAACATAAGTGCTGTGAGAAACTAGATTGTAATCTTGACTGTAGGTTTGTAATGACCAATTATGTTATGTATGTGTGGAACTGATGTCACCAGTTCTTGGTCCATATAACCTGATTCTATCATAATAGCTTGTTGGACAATACCATAAAGAAAGCGAAATATTTGTTTTAACCCAACCAATAATGAACGAATGAAAATAATTTACGTTTTATTCCATTAAAGCAAGCAGAAGGCTTTATTCTAACAGGCATTTCGAGTAATTTTTTGACGTAAATAGGTTTCCACCCAAAAATTCTAATATCCCCGGAAGCCGATTAAATATTTTCGCATCAGTACACTCAGCATAGAGAGTTATATTTTACGCTACACCCACAGAAACACTCACACAAACAAACAGCATTTGCCTAGACGGCCATTAAAATAATGCCAGGATCACTTGCTACGTTTCGAACTATTACTGCCACTACTGTGTAAAGCGTGTGTAGAATGTGTAGAAAGCGTGTGTGTGTGTGTTTAAATATTCTGGCGTTGCTTGCCAGTTAAGCATCCCAGTCATAATAATAATAACGAACGAAGAAAAGATTGTTTAAGGCACCAAAATAAAAACGGGCTCTTACAATTATTTATGGGATGGCAAGGAGTATGAGAATGAAGTGGAGTAGAGAGTAAAGTGGTCAGAACTGGTTGGGTAAAAGCATGCTAAAAGCATGTCATAAACAGCGCAATAGTTTAAGGCCATATCACTGCTGCCAACCATTTTAGAGAATTTGTTTGTTTTTTTTTTCTATTCTCTTCTGTTCTGTTCTGTTCGGTTCCGTTGTATTCTTTTAAGTTTATTCGTGGCTAAAATTGAATGTCTGCTGCTATTATATGCGAAAGAGTAGGTTTTTTTTGATTTTATTTTCGTTTCATTTCAGTTTTTTATATTGTTTTCACAACTCAACGCACTTATAATGACAATAATAAAATAAACAAGAAGAATAAGAGATTCTAATAAAAGAAAAATAACAAAAAAAAAAACGCTGCACATACAGATGTTACATCCCACTGTTAAGGCCCACGGGCCATTATATACCGTCAAGTCAGTAAATAGTAACGCAGCTAGAAAAAGAGAAAAGTCCTGCGGTAAGCAAAAAACCAAAAACCAAATGTTGTATAAACACACAACATACACACATACATACTTACACACATACACATACTTATACTTATACTTAGCCATGTAAAAAGTACTTTATTATACACTCTCTCTCTCTATTCTTTAAAGACAATTTTTTTTTTGTTCGTTTTCTTTTCCATCTTTTTTTTTCTTTTTTACAGGAGTAAAGCAGGCAAGTATTGTAAAAAAGAGAGAAAGAAAAAATTGGTTACAAGCACCCAAAAAAAAACAAAAAAAAAACCAAAGAAGTAGAAATTGCCATAAAAACAACAAGAAAAAAAAAATAGAGAAAGAGAGAAACTAGAAAAAGAGAATCTCTTACAATAAAAAATTTATTGTTATTATCCTTTAAAGCGCTTTTCAATTGCTAAAAATAAAACAAAAACAAAAACAACAGCAGCAACAACTAAAAGACATTCTAAGAAGGACATCCATTTATGAGGCATTAGAAAATCATTTGAAATCAGAAATGACTGTCTAAGCATGCTATGACAGAAGGCAAGAACTCGAATGGCTCCGATAAGCTGTATCCTAGCGGTAATTGCATTTATTAACTCTCATTACAGTCAATACTGTCCTGTAATTGAACTGGTGTTAACGAGAAGAATATTTTGCTTGACGTAATACAGTGTGCAGAGGCTTTCTCAATGGACGATGACTTTCTTCTATTGTTCTTATTCGTGAGATGGTTGATTTCCCGTGATAGTTATAAGCTTCAAGGGGCACAGGTGTAGCAGTACACAGCCTAGAAGGCTATATCGTATCCTTGACATGATTCTACAAACTAATATGAAACAAAGCATCAAACTAAATGGCATTCAAATTCCTACCAAGACTATAGGCTATCATGACTTATAAAGAGTTCCTAATTCGATTTTCTCCTTCCAGTTGCTGAGATGCTCTCTGTAACTGCTTGATATTTTTTGTTGGCAACCAAGCTTTATTTCCAAAACTATGTTAATACCATAAGCAGATAATAGTACAGGAAAGGATATTCTAATCAATATGAGTAATTCACCGGGCACAACTAAGCAAAATGTAAAATTCAACTCTGATCCTGTGCTAAATAAGTACTGACGTATAGATGCCAAAGCTTTGTAGTGTGGTAGGTAGTTTGCTTGGCTTATTACACAAAAGGCCAAGGTTTAACCCTTGATTCTGGCTACTTGAACTAAACAAAATATGAGAAGAAAGAAACTGGCAAAATATCCGAGAGAACAATAAAAATTGTCATGTCATTCGGAGTTGCCACACTTATAGATAAAATTAACACACACACAACATAAGTGGTGTGAAAACCTAGAAAATTCTAATACTCTACAAGACGCTCATCCTAACCGTGCTTCTTTATGGCGCAGAGGCATGGACCTTATTAAGCACCCATGCAGCAGCCTTGAGAGTATTCGATAGAAAAGTCCTACGAAAGATCTTCGGTCCAGTGCTTTGGCGAAGATTTCCGCAGCCGATACAATAGTGAGCTGTATGGAGGAGCTCAACATAGACGTTGTGCAGCGTATTAATATCCAGCGGCTGCACTGGCTCGGCCATATGTTTCGAATGGAGGAGGATGCTACGGCGAGAGAGGGGTATTTGATGCAGGGATCTGCGGAAATCGGCGAAGAGGACAACCTTGTATCCGTTGGAAGGACCAAATCGAAGAATCCCTGTCATCGATTGGTGTGACCAACTGACGTAGGCGCGCAAGAAGCAGAGGTGGAAGGATGTGTTGCAGCAGGCCGAAATCCATTAATTGGGTTGTTACGGCCAATTAAGTAAGTAAATAAGTAAACCTAGAAAAATGTCAAATAGGACACAGCAAATGAAGGTAGAAATGAAGTCACCGTTGTGTACTTGGTTGTGTGAAGCTACGATTCAAACCCCCGGTCAAATATCTCAAACAGAACGAAATATGTCTTCGGTGAGTTACTTTCAGCAGATTTCTAGTAAAAATCCTAAAGCGGAAATAAAATTGCCGTGAAGAAGTTTTACAAAAATCTGTCGTTCAAAATCACGACTTTAAATTGTAGCTGCCGCCACTTGCAAATAAAAATTAGCACTCAATGAAAAACTAGGTCCTCACTCAAGGATTGTAAGGACCAATTACGTATGTATGTATGTATGTATGTATGTATGTATGTACATGAATGAAAGTAGAATAGCATTGAAAATTAAGGAGCATGTGGAAAAGATGCTAGTAAAGGACTGAAACAAATGGAGATGCTTTCTGATGAGGCAAAGCGTTTCAAAATTTATGCCAAGAGATTTGTTTTTTTATTTGGTTTCCAATGAAGCTTTAGAATGAAGATCTTCCTGCTAACAAGCTATAAAATTATTTGTAACAAGTGCCACTTCTTTTATTTCTTATTTGCATTTAAGAAATATTATCTGTTGGGAAGGTATCCTTTTCTGCAACACTTATCCTTTTATGTAAACACTTTCAATATTTTTTTTTTCTTTTCCTTTAACATTCTCTTAACCATTTCTCGAATACTTTCCTAGAAGAGTAAGAAATTCTTTACGGAAAATAGTGGAGGGAAGAATGAAGGAGTCCATAAAAAGTGTGAGCAGCTATAAAATCGTATATTTTGTGTAACAAGTCACAATCAATGCCTTGTAAACTGACATTTATTCGGTGTTTCTGGCAATAAAAATCAAAAATGAATAGGAATTCAAAAAAAAAAAAAAGAAAAAGAAAACAAAAATGAAGATGGTAACATTGAGAACGAAGAAAAAATAAAGAACAGGCAAGTATTTCTAGCAAAAATAGGTGGAAGAAGATAAACTCCAAATTACTTGACGATTTACGAGTGGCAGTCAGCAGCTAGGCATAGAACGAAGAAAGCAGCAAAAAAAAAGGATACCTTTCAACCATTCATTCTCTCTAGCACAAACATTCATATATTCGAACAGTTACTCAGTCATATAGACAGTCATTTTGTCATTTTGTCAGTTTATCAGTCTCATTCATTCATTCATTCTATTGCAATATGAAAAAGAAATATTGTGTAAGTTTTTACTTCTTTTTCTTTTGTTTTTATGGTTTTCTGTAGTATTCGGCTTGTAATATGAAACTAAAACACTAAAAGACACTGTATGAAGGTGTGTGTGTGTGTGTGTGTTGTGTGTATGTGTCTACACACATGTTCTCCTATATCATTTTGTATTCTTGCGTTAAAGACGACAAATGTCAAATACTGAAATGGATTTGTCTTAGGACAATAAGAAGAATGAAAGAAGAAAAAATTTACAAAACTTACACACACACTCACACACACACACAAATAATTCGCTTTATATATGGGTGTTTCCACTAGGAATTATTATTTTTTTTTTTTTATTTTTTTTTTTTTCATTTAATGGCCAATATTATTGGCTAACATAACTTATGTTTGTTTTGGTTCTTTCGTTTTTTCTTTTTTTCCTTTTTTTCACATTTTTATGTAGTCACCCATATGTTTTTATTATTATTATTATTATTACAGTGACTTTAGGCTCTTATCGTGGTTGTGTGTTTTTTTCCAGCGTTTTTTTTTTTCTTTATGTCTTCCTATATTACTGGGGGGAATAATTTGTATGCAACATTTTTTATGACTTTTTACGGCTTATGTTGTGATATTGTAAGTATAATTTACATTTCGTGGTTTGTTGCTGTGTGGCCTTTATTGTTGTTGTAAGTTTTTTTTCCCCCATTTTTTCCATTTTTTCCATTTTTTTTATCACTCACTATTAATATTTTTATACATTTATAAACTTGACATACAATTTGTATTTGTATGACTCTATATATTTACAGAGAGTGATGTTAACATGCGGATATGTGGCTGTGTGGCTGTGTGGGTGTGTGCGTGTATTTTTGTGGAACACTTCATGATTGATGCTTCAATGATATCATTCAAACAGTGGGGATTGTAAATATGACACTCTATTGTTATTATTTTTGAATGAAAATTTGACTTACAATCTGAACTGTCACTACTACTACTGCTGCTGCTGCTGCTGCTGCTGCAAAGAAGAATAAACATGATGAGAAAATATTTTTTAACTCTCGCGCTCCAATACTCTTGCAAGTAATTGAACTAACGAGGGTAGTACTTAATTTTTAGGGCCATTATTACAGCTTGCCGCTATCCGTTATTGTTTTTCGTTACTATAACTGGCCAATAAGATAGAAGTAAGCGTTAAGCTATAGGGAGTATCATCCTAGCGGTAACTTTTAAAGTTAAGTTTATGTCTGAACATTATATACATTATTTTCAATATGGCAACTTGTAATAACAACAAAAAAAAAGGAGCCAGTTGTTGCCACTGCATCTAAAAAAAGAACTTGTTTAAGTGAATAGTTTTATCGGCATTGTTCCGATACTGCCATATTTTTGAAAAAGTTAATTTTATTTTATCGGTAAGTTAAAGTTAAAGGTAACTTTAGCTAAAGGAAACTGTAAAGCAAGCTTACATGGCTTAAGGCCAGACGCACACTATTAACTCTCTATAAAGAAGCATAAGTTCGTAATTAGTACATGATAAAACACTAAGGGCCATTACGACAACTTGCCGTTAAAGTTGGGATTAGTTAAAGGTAACTTTACAGTTCCCTTTAGCTAAAGCTACCTTTAACTAATCCCAACTTAAACGTCAAGTTGTAATAATGGCCCTTAATGTTTTATCATGTACTAATTACGAACTTATGCTTCTTTATGGAAAGTTATTGGTGTACGTCTGACCTTAAGCCATGTAAGCTTGCTTGAGAGCACTTTACAATAAGTAGAAATGACTTTAACTATAACTGTCAATGGTAAATATATAACTGTTGCTGGTAAAATAATAAAACATAGAATCAATTGCTTCAGATTTTTTGTAAATACTATACGAGGAATGCTACAAAAAGTTGTATTAAAAGTACTAAATAAAGTACCTTAGTAGAGAGGTAGGATGATCATAACTGAGTTTAAGTAATAAGAGTGCCAAACAATTTAAAATAAGCCATTACATGTCCCCGACAAAGTAGTGATCAACGGCCTTTATTGTTCGTCATTGTTTTTTTACAAGTTAATGTTAAATTTTGATCCAGAAAATAAAGGAATTGAATAGAATGAAGAAAAAGAAAGGAAACTCACTGCAGAATGCAGAATAAAATAGAAGAACGGGTACAACTGGCAATAGAAACATAATATGAACACAATCACAATCGAATTTAAGTCGCTGTAATTGTGACTGTAATTGTCGCTATTGTTGCTGTTATTGCCACTGTAAATAGACAGCAGTGTTGTCTAGTAGATAAAGTATTAGCTTACATGAGTCCACGATTCAAATCCCAGGTCAGACATCTCAAACAAAATGAAATATGGAGAAAAATATTTCTACGGCGACTTCCTCTCAACATAATTCTGGCAAAACAAAACAAAAAATTAAAAATTCTGAGTATAAATAAAATTGCCATGAAAAATTTCTCAAAAAATCTGTCGTTCGGAGCCAGTGTTAAACTGTAGATCCCGCCCTTCATATATAAAAATTAAGACACACAACATAAGTGATGTGAGAAACGAGGTTGTAATCCTGACTGAAGGCTTGTAATGATCAATTATGTATGTATGTATGTATGTATGTAACCTGGCATTAAAACATGCCGTTTTTCTTTGTAGGTATTTAAGAGAAAAAAAGAATTTATAAAGTATTCCATTGTATGCCATACCTCGTATGTATTGTAATCAGTAATAAATAAATGGGTGGGTATATAGACTCGTGCATACTTTTGTATTTTTTTTTGTTGTTGCTGTTGTTGTTGTTGTATCTATTTACATACAGATAATAACAATTTGTTGTGATTGCACGCACATACACAGACAAAGTATAATAATAATGATAATGATGACAATGATACATTTATGCGCACACAATATAAAAATAAAAATACAAAAAAAAAAGGATCATATTTGCTTCTCTCCATCACACACACGCATACACACACACTAATACATATATACATACATACATAGGCAGACAGACAGACAGAGAAACATACAAACAGACAGACAGACAGACAGACAGAGAGAGATAAATAAACATTCCAAAGTATGGCAAATATTTGAGTAGTGAGGAGTGTTAAAGTTATGACATGTAAACAAATTTAACTGCATATTTATTATTGTATTATACCAGAGACAACTGACAACTGAGACGACTGACAGATTGAGCAAGTATACACACATATATACGAATGTAAGTATAAGAGAGTATTTATATTCCTTCCTTTCTCTGTCTGTCTGTCTTGTTTTTTCTTCCATTTTGTGTCATTAATAATTCAAATTCATACTGAACAACTTTAAAGCACTTGAACATTTTAAAGTGATTTAATTTACTCAAAATGATTTTAACATTTTATTTATGAACGAAAGTTTAAATGAAATTATTGATTGACTTTGTGTGTGTGCATATTGCAAATATGTCGGATAAAATTTAAATCAATTTTATTAGAGAATTAAGTCTTCATAATAATAATATTTGAACACAGTAAAATGTTGTACAATATTAAATATTTATCAGTTTATTTAACCTTTTCTTTTTTTCTCTGATTATCTTTGTTTATATTTGCCAAATATAACGAGGGTGGTTTCAAAATTATAACTGAAGGGGACGCTACGAATATCTGTTCAATTGGAATCCAACAAAAAGTAAATGAAGTAAGTAAGGATTTTAGCGATCTTTACCGCGGCGGCAACAGCTGTAACTACACCGTCAGCAGCGAAAGTTATAGCGACAATAATAGCGGAAATAACAGTGGCAATAATAGTGGCAATAACAGCAATTACACACAATTACAGCGGTAATAGCGACAAATACAGCGTTAACACTCAACGACGTTCTGGCGAAAGAACAGCGATAACTTCAATGACAATAGCAGTGGCAATAATAGTTGCAATAACAGTGGCAATAACAGTGGCAATAATGGTGGCAATAACAGCAGCAATAATAGCGACAGTTATAGTCACAATTACAGCGGCAATAGCGAGAAATACAGCGTTAACACACAACAACGTTCTGGCGAAAAAACACCGATAACTTCAATGACAATAACAGTGGCAATAATAGTGGCAATAATAGT
>QOCX01000124.1:299339-309861 GCA_005959815.1 Sarcophaga bullata
TTAAATATGTTTTATTTATAATTAATTAATTAGAATGGCAACTTAAATGTAAAAATTAATTTGAATTTTAACACATAATAAATATTTTAATACACTTACATAAACAAGTTACATATACATATGTATGCATGTATATGTAAGTGGGTGTGTGTAGTGAATTGTGTATGTGTATGCATGGAGAAAGTAGAAAGCAGAATAAATATTTGATAGGAAATTAATTTTTATTAATTTTCAAATCCTAAACACATTCGCTTATATTTGCGAAATTTATTTAATTTAAGCCTATTTAAATACACACCAATACACATACACACACACACCCACATTTGTAACACACACAAATGTGCTAAGTTTGAATATATAAGACAATATTTTTACGATAACCTGTGTTCATGATGCAACATTGTCGTCGGTGTACTATGCTACAACTGCTGGAGGCGTGTTACTAATGTTACAAAATACCACCAGACGCCAGTAATATTCTCGGTGTGTTATATTATGTTGTAGTGTGCTTAGATATATTACTACTTTGCAAAAAAAATGTATAAATAGTATGTGGAGATAGATACAAATTGAGAAAGAGAGAAAAAAAGAGAGAAGAATATATATGCTATCATTTTCATTTCTTTCTCTATAGCAATTGCTGTATATAATCCCTTAATACCAGATACCGCGAGTATCGACATTTCGGTATTGAATGGCAAAGATAGAAATTTATGTAAATATTTAATGTTAAATTTAATTTAAATTTATTTTAATTACCATGATATTCATAATCTCACACTTGTACATGCGACGTATACACAAACAAATTGCTATCTCACACACTTTTACACTCTCGTCTAATGTGCCGCACACAAGCGCGCTCATACCACCAACCAACACATGTTAACCGAAATTATTTACTTCATAAAATGTTTGGTTTTGTTGGTTTTCATTTGCTTGGAAGTTCATAGTATTTTTTTTTGTTTTTTTTTGCTTTTTTTTTGTTTCTTCTTCTCCTACTTTTCTTTTTTTTTGTGTTTTCTAGCCTACACTATCTACACAGAAATGACGGTATATTAAGTAAGCTCCGGCGTTTGCAACAGAATGGAAGAATGGTTTCAATAACTTAATCAAACAAGCCATTCAAGTTACAATGTGTGTGAAGTTAAATTCGAATTTGAAAATCCAAGACGCAATCCATAAATTTTAGCAACCATTTTGGCTTAACAGAGCAAAATTTGCTCTCTAACAGACCAAAATTTACCCTTAACGAGCACTGTTAACATTTTAACAGTGAAAATAAGACTATTGACATGAGTTTAATTCTCATTATGATCATTATTATTTGTAAGACAATTGTTGAAATGAAAGGCGGTTGGTGGGGGATGGAGGACGGAATTTTCTAGCTATCCATACCCACCGTTGGAAAGAGGACTCTCTGACTATCAATGTACATATAGTCTGTATGGTGTACTATTTTCTTTTATATCTTCCAAAATGGCCACTGATCTTCTAGAGAATTTTCAATAAAAAAAATTGATAGTTTCAAAACCAATTTTCACAATACCATATGACTTTATATGGAACTATTTTGTTGATTATATAAAAAGGCCTTGGAGCCATCCTTCGAGTATGATATGGTACTCCTAGACCTAGTATATGCCCTAAAATTAGCTCCTAAGCAAGGTACCTTCTTCAGATTGATACTGTTAAACCTCTAACAGTGCTCTGTTAAGGGCGAATTTTGCTCTGTTAACGCTAAATGTGGCGCTGCTAAAATTTGTGGATTGCGTCTTGGATTTTCAAATTCGAATTTATCTTCACACACATCAAGTTACATTTTGGTAGCGGGCAATTGATTAATTCCTTAGCAGCTAAGTTAATACAAATACGTGTGATATTTCCTATTTTAAAAAAAATTTTTCTCATTCTCATTCTCTATCTTTCCATGTGTTTGCCTTGCCGCTTATATTAAAGCTCAGCTTTGTTATCCTCAAGAGCCTAAGTATCGTGTGCAGCATTGTTACATTTTCTTTATGTTGTTTCCTCATCTCCCAATGTCTGGGGTTTACTGAGATCGCTTTGGCTTGTTTACGTTCATAGCAACATTAATAATGTGGTTACGCTGTTATGTTCTATCATTGTGCGCCACAAAAGCATCCTTCTGCTTATGCTTACTTATCCTTCCTGATAAAAATTCAAAGATTTTCCACATAACGATTGATGTAATCGAACTGAAAAGGAGCACATCTAGGAGGAGACTATGTCAAGTAAAAAATTACACTTTGCTCTAGGGTATCTCAGAATCAACTTGGACCAACTTTACTTTCTTTATCGTTTAAAACTCCTCTTTTTTTTGGCATGATATTGTCAACACTTTTGGTTCATGTTCTCACGCTTGTTTGTCTAGTGGAACAATAAAATTAAATTGAATTAAAATTGTGCACGCACCAGCATCAGCTCACAGAGATACTACAAGTCGTTAAATTTTAAATTTCAAAATTATTTAAATTTCTTATTAAAGACGAAAGAAATTGTTTTTAGTTTAGGAAGAACGAAAAAGAGAGAAAATGTACCATAATTGCTTTGAAAGTTTCAATATTTGCTGGATTTAAACTATTTGTTTAGGTTTCGGTTCTAAAAAAAACAAATATTTTCTTCAAAAAAATCTTGTTAACAACAGTTTAACTTTTATTTGTACAACGTTTCCATGCGAAAGTATTTACAAAACTGTTCGGTTGTTGTTTTTTAAGCATTACCGTGTGCTGTTGTTCTTGTGATGGATACAATTAAGCTTCTCAATATGCATTCTAGGTTAGAAAGCCAATGTCAGCACTGAAGAATGTATAAAGAAAGTGGTAAGCAGACATGAAGCACACAGTATTTAGCACAGCGATAATCATACCCAATCTGTGTGGGTAATGCAAAATTCATGGTATCATCTGTGGTCAAAGGAGTGACCGGAAAGAGGGGAATGGCTTGTTAGGTAAGTTAAATCAAAAGTTGTATGTTAGTTAGCTGGCGACATCGGTTAACAGTAAATACGAACACAACGTAATCTTCGTTATCTGACAATGGTAGGTTGTAATGGTAGCTCCTTTGAGCATGAATAGCGCGCCATTTTGTTCGAGTTCCATCATACCAGGCAAAGAAATTGATCAGCCCAAGGTCGGCACATTAAGAACACGACTAGCCTACGCTGTTAAACCAGCCCGAAAGTTTAATAAACGAAGCTGTAGTCCTGACATCAATGGATAATAGAACCGTCAAGCTAAACAAGGATTGGAGAGCCATTTGAATCTCACAAGAAATGGGCATTGACAAAGACAGTGGATCTACACCCACGACAGAAGTCGTTAGATGGTCGTTGCATTATTTCCTCATGTCTTCCCATAACACAATGACCTGCAAGCATGGCCACTGTAATCTGCTGCTGACGGGATACATACATAACATACATAATTGGCCATTACAACCCTTCAGTCAGGATTACGGCCTAGCTTCTCACACCACTTATATTGTGTGTGTGTTAATTTTATACATGAGTAGCAGGACCTACACTGTTTAAAGTCGACTCCGAACGACAGATTTTTGAGAAACTTTTCATGGCAATTTTATTTTTCCTCTCAGAGTTTTTGCCAGAAATCTGCTGAGAGGAAGTCGCCTAAGAAATATTTCGTTTTCATATTTCGTTTTTGATGTCTGACCGCGGATTCGAACCCTGGCCTTTCGTCTAATAAGCGAACACACTACTTACTTGACGAAACACATAAAAAAAAGCAAAAGAGTACAGATGCACTGTTGCATATCCTCTCTAGTAACCTACCCAATGGCTGACAACACCCCAATACATTCATAATTGGTCATTACAAGCCTTCAGTTCAGGATTACAACCTAGTTTATCACATCATTCACGTTGCATGTGTTAATTTTATCGATGAGTAAATGGAGCGACAGTGTAAAGTCGACCCCGCACGACAGATTTTTGACAAACTCTTCATGACAATTTTTTATTTTTTAGAGTTTTTGCCAGAAATCTGCTGTAAAGAAGTCGCGGAAGAAATATTTTTTTCATATTTTGGTTTGTTGAAGATATCTGAAATGGGGTTTGAACCGTGGCCTCATGTTTAATAGACCAACAAACTACATACTCGATAATGACGTTTAAAAACTCCAATAGCCTGGGTAAAAAAAAGAAAGAGTAACTACAGAGTAATTGTAAAAAAAAATTCGCATATTTAGAGATAAAAAGGAACAGAGAGAGAGAGTGAGGTCAGAATTAGCTAAAGGCCTCTAACGGGGAGCAAAACTAATAAACGGTTTCGAAATAATGGACGAAATTTGGTTGAATCATGCATGAATTCTTTGAATTTCTTTGATATTTTCTGTGATTGCTGTAATTAAGAAAGACTATGTTTTAATTAAAAGGATTTTGAAAGAATTGGATTTTAAAGGCTTTAGCAACAAATGCTTTCAAATGGAAAATTCCTTTAATAGAGAGTTTCACTTTGTCCCTTTAAAAGAAACAAAAAAAGAAGGAAAGCGAACCGAACAATGAAAAACCTTTTGAAAGCACATCTACTACCATAATACTCATCACAAATACAATAAATGGCTTATAAATTTTAAATAAATCCTATTGATTGATTATGATATTGTAAGCAAAAGTAACACACACATACACACATACATTCACACACATACTACTTTCATGCATGCATGCATATAATGTTGTAAAGCAAATAAGCATTCAAATCCATAAAATGGCATATTTTTTCTTTTGCTTTGTAATACAATTAATTTTTACTCTCTTTATATGAATGTATGTGAGTAATATATTTTCTTCTTCTTCTTCTTCTTCTTCTTTATCTTCAATGATCCTTCATTAACTGGCATAAAAGAGCAGCCATCATTATTATTTTCAAAACATTTAATTTTCACAAAAGCAGCTTTTCATTAAACAACTCAAGCGATTATACCTCATTGGATACAATACAACACTGAGCAAAACGAATTGCTAGATACATCATGAAAGTATTTACATGGAGTACAGGATATTATATTACAAATGAAATCAAAAGTTCTTATTCCATAATAATATTGAAAATATTTAGGAAACTTCAGAATTGTTTTCATGATTTCATTCGTAATGAATTGAATGCCTTTTTTAACGTAGAAATTTCTTCAAGTGTAAGTTGCTGGTGTAATAATCTAAAGCCCTGTGAGTGTGTTGATTTAATATACTTTTTGCATAAATTTATAAGGATATATCGGTTTAAGGATATGCGTGCGTGCGTGTGTGCGCGTTTGAGTATTTAAATAATTCAAAAGATTCTCTTCCAAATACTTATCTCTTCATTTAAATGTAAAACATTTTTACAATTGAGTCTGTGTGTGTGTATATATGTGTGTTTGGCATTTACCGAAAAAAAAATGTTTTTTTTATTTGTAGTTCTGCACCTGTATTAAGCAGAAGAATTCATTGAAAGCCATCATCCCTACGTTCACATTAAGAAATCATCAAAATTCTTCGTCTTTCTCTCTCTCTCTCTCTCTCTCTCTCTCTCTCTCTCTTTCTGTCTGGTTTCAATTTTAATTTAAAAAGGCATTTCACAATGATATTACAATGCTTCACACATATGTATGTCTGTATGTACAAAACGTACGTAATAAAACGAATTGTTGGCACATTTAATATCATTCACATTGATTGGCGAATGTCAAATTGATGAAAACGCCAAGTGATGTTGGCGGCATTGGCGGTGACAATGAAACGGCTGTGGCAAGTCAGAATAACGGTACGAATCGATCTTGATCAATTTGCACTATTAAATCAGCATAAATTTTAAATTCAATAAATTAAACGCTTGTATGCTGAAATTGTTCTGACATATTGGCTGTTGTTCTGCATTCGACAAATGCAATCACTAAGTGCATGCATTGGTTTTGGGTGGCTGGCATATTAAGCATTGAGCTAATGTTGACTGCTGGCAAATGTAAATGCAAATATTGAACAAAGGCAAAGGAAAAGTTATATTAAAAGTCAATCAAAAATCAGTTAATGAACCGGCTGCATAGAAAATGTATCACACGAAAAATTCATACGCATACGCACATTTTTTTTACACTCAGAGAAAGATGGTAAGCAATATGAAATCAATTAGAATTTCTATTTTAATTTGCTAGTTATGCTTAAAGCTAAACGAAATGTAACATTAGCTGTGCAATAAAGAGAACATGGCCTCGAGTCTAATAAGCAAAAGCACATAACAAAACATAATTGGCCATTACAACCCTTCAGTCAGGATTACGGCCACCTACCTAGTAAAGCATTAGCGACTTTAAAGTATGGCGGCAAATGGAATCTACGATAGTATCGTTTTTTTTTTTTTTGATTTTTTTTATTTTTTTTTTTTTTTTTGTTTTTTTTTTTTTTTTTGGTAAAAGGTTTCCAATTCATTTCATTCTTCAAAATTAAAAATGACATTCGTATTTTATAAAAGGAAAACTTTCAATTTTTTTTCTACTGTTTTTGTTTTTGTTGAAACAAAACAAAAAGTGTCACAAAATGTGGCATAATTTCTCTTCTCCATAGTTTTGTAGGTCAGTCAATGGCATACCATCAAACACTAAGAACAACTCATGCATGTGCTAAACAATATCTTTACAGTTCTTCAAAAATTTAATCCAAATCCAGATACCAATCTCACAATCTATCTCTCCCTCTCACTCTAGCTTTCTCTCTTCCCCTTATGTTTCATAGAACAAAAAATAAAAATTCAAAATCAAAAGCAATAATAAACATTAAACATCAGCAAGAGAGCGTTGAAGAGAGCATTCAAGAGAGAGAGAGAGAGAGAAAGAGAAAGCATTGCTAAATTATTCACCTAGAAAATCATTGCACCAGCAGGCAACATTAACAATATGCCAGTACGTTTACATGTACATTCTAGACTATGAAGCCGGTTTTATGATTGTTGCATATGCAACAGGATATTAAAAAGGATTTTTTCTTCTCTGTTTTTTTGTTTTACTCACTGCATTTACATAATGCGTTAGCAATAACAACAACAACAATTCCTTAAAAAAAATTGAAAATTTCAAATGAACTTTTTGGAAAAACTTTCAAACTTAAACAGAACTTGAAACCATTTTATGGAAAATATTTTGATTTCGATTGTAATTTTATTTGAAGTCCTGTGAAGCAAATCCTGATATTCCTTTAGCAAATTATCAATGTATTTATGCGTGAAAAATTAATGTTCAAGCAATGAGGTTTTTTTCCATTTTTCTGTATGCTTGTGTAGGTGTGTATGGGTGTGTGTGTACATTACGGTTGCCTTGGCCCTTGTTTTTTCATGGTTTTCGTAGTATTTTTGGACAAAAAGAAAGCAAAAAAAAAAGAAATTCAAAGAAAACTTTCTGTGATTTTTATAAACTTTTCCCACAAATGTTTTGACTCTGAAGTATGAAATTGTGTATGTGTGTATGTAAGGCCCCTACCACCTTCACATAGTGCTACAGTTGATAGGGTGTAGCAATATTTCCCTTAACTTCCGTTGCCAGTGACTTAAAGTACAAGATTTACATTTTTTCTACACTCCTTTTCCGTGTTATCAACTCCCCCGTGTGATTATCCCTATCTCTCTCTCTTTCTCTTTCTCTCTTTCTCTCTCTCTCTCTCTCTCTCTCTCTCTCTCTCTATTCGATATTGCTTTCCCATGATTTTTATTTTTTATTTTTGTTTTCAAATCGGTTAAGTAACTGAGACTTGTTGGACCTCTAGAATGGCAGTATTCAAGAAGAATTTAAGAAAAATTGCTTAAGCATGCCTCTATTACTACCGTGTAGGGTATTATCGTAATAGAAAAATAGGAAACATGTTAGCAACTTTGGCGTCTATCAGTTTTTCTATTTTCTGGCATTTTAGTACAACCGCTCTGTGCCACAACCACGGCTAAATACACGAGAAAAGAAAAACCAAACCAAAGAAGGTTGTCTACGTGAAAATGAAGAAGAAGAAGAACAAGAAGAAGAAGAAGTAGAAAACCCGGTAAATGTTAAACAACCTTTGAACAAATATAATAACAACGATTTAATTGGGTTAAAAATTTCCTCTCTCTTGCATTCGGTTTCTTGCTGTAGAAAGCAGGACAAACAATTGCGGAATTTTTCTCCTGCTACCCTTTAACTCTTGCAAGAATTTTACGTTATTTTGTTTGTGTTTGTGTGTGTGTGTTACATATTTCACATTGATATCGAATTTTAAAGAACATCTGTATTATTCCTACGACATACAAGCCTGTGTGTGTGTTTGTATGTGTGCTTGTGTACTTGAGTTTGGTTTAGCAGGCCTGTCTATCAGTCTGGTATAGGTTTAAATAGGACGCGGACATTTAGAAACAAAGAAACAACAAGAATTCGGTTGTTAACTAGCCCCACAAACACACTCCACATAAATAAACATACCAAAGGCATACTCTCATACACACATACATTCATACATACAAACATAGGACACATGAAAACAGATGTATAACGGAATGTTTGGATTTGTGTGCACCAGAGTGTATGTGTTGAGTTATAACAAATGTTTTGTGGACTGACAGTCTCTTAGGGAAACTCAAAACATAATGTTTTTGTATGCCACACACATACACACACACACACATATAGCTTACATGGATGTAGGTTTGTGTGAAAAACAGAAATAGAGAGAGAAGGGGAAAGAGGAATACAGTGTGTGTGTGTGCCTACATGTGTATGTTAACGGACAATTGCTTTACAGCTGTGCTCATTTGATGTTTCACTTGTTGTTTACTTTACTTCATACACGCTTTAATGCTCACTTCAATACACTCAAACTCACTTTCATATATGAGTACACTCTCACTCATAGGCTCAATGCCTTACGCTGTATAATTGAAAAAGTTTTAAGTCATTGGCAACATCCCCGTTAACACAAACATGAGGCCTGGTTTTATTTACAACTCCCCAGTGATATTCGTATTTTCATTTTCGTAATTTTCATAATTGAACGTGTGAATATTTTATAAGCATCATAATTACATAAGAAAGAAAGTCTTTTATGGCGTTTTCAAGAATTTCCCAAAAAAAACCGTTTTTTTTTATTAACTTAACAATGGAGCCACGCATACATAAACATTGCACTTTTTCGTGTTCTAGAATGCCATTTAATTTAATACAACACACGGTTTTAAAAGTGTACGCATTATAAAATACAGTGGAATATTGTTATAACGACAAACTTCCATTGCTTCAGGCAATATTCATATTGCAATCGTTTTAATTAAACTTCACTGTATGTATGTACATAAGTTTCTCGAAAAATTTGGCAAAGTTTCTGGTGAACATTTTTGTTTGCATTGAGAGTTGATGAATGTAGAAGAGAGAGAGAGAGAGAGTAAGACAAAAAAAAAACAAAAGACAACAACAATAGAAACGTGTGTAGAAAACACGTGAACAACAAAACAAGCAAACACCAACAGTGGGCAACCAATATTACACAATCAAACATACAACGGTACACGAGAGATAAATGAAAAACCTTTTCTATGGCAAAATACACAGAAAAAGAAAAACCAGGCCACACTCTAGCAATAATTCGCACACACTAATACACCCACAGTCATTACTTAGGGCCAGTTAATATAATGACTGGAACAACAACAAAAACACAATAACACATGAAGAGATGGCATCCCCGTAGATTAATATAGAGATAAGGGATTATTCACACATACATACATACATGCATACATATAGATACACAAGCACACACATGCAAATGTAAACTGCCTTGATTATCGTTTTTCGCTTTTACGTTTTTGTACATTCATTATGTGGCCACACTTTGACAAAAAAGGAATAAAAACAACAACAACAACAATACACAACAGCTGTATGTTTAAGTATTTAGCAAATAAACTTACAAATAAACAAACACACTCGCATACTCTCATATGATTAAGAAGTTCTCACTCGTACCTCTTGCTCTTGCTCTTGCTCACCCTATCACTACCTTTCTCTAAAGCGTTTTCATAAGGCTTTAAAGTGCAGGCATTTTGTTGTTGTAAGGAAAGTGTTTAAGTATGAGAAATATAAGCGAAGGTTTACTTGAATATTGTTTGTGTGTGTGTTTGTTGGTTTTGTTTTTTTTTTACCTGTGCGTGTATATTTTATTTCAACCAACAAACACCACTTGAGTGTTGTTTAAACAAAAGAATTTTTAAAGAACTTTTTTCACTTTGATGTTTTAGAAATAAACCAACAACAACAATAACAATATTAACAACTACGTTAACAACGACAACAGTAGCAACAATTGCTTAGTAAAGGCGTAGAGAAAATATTTGAAATGCCTTTGACTAACTGTTTTGTTAAATTATTGCCCGGCTTATCAAAGTCTAAGAATTTAATTCCGAAAAAGGGTTTGTTTCCCTTAACCATTTACTTGGTTTTGTTTTCCTTTTTTTTTTTTTTGCGTATCAAAGTCAGTAAATTGCCTTTCAAAAGA